>CM062836.1:0-14254 GCA_031772345.1 Himalopsyche anomala
TGGTGGCTTAGTGACATCTCTAAATAAATAGCGCAATTATTTTCCGTACACTAGAAAATATAAATGTTTTTTCCCGTTTCAAAATTCTTTCGGCTTAAAACCGTCACAGTGACGTCATTGTTTTTTTTTCAATCGGAATTGAAATATTTTGAAATATTCTCGCATTATCAACACACAAACTAAAGCTCTTTTCAGGGCTACACCATTTGTTTCAAATCGAATGACTTGCGTGCCGCTTATATCGTTGCAAAAAAATCAATATCAAATCGCTGTAATTTAAAATCGCGCAAAGAAATCATAGAATTAGGCGAAATTTAATTTTATCTATTAACAAGAGTCCTCACAGAATTAATCGATTTGTCATATTACAACCAGTACTTGAAGATCTATTGCCACATGTTATACGATTTCGGATTTTTTGTTTCAAAAAAAATCACTTTCATGTGTGAAAACAACGTACGTATTTACATACATACCGGCAGGCATTGATGTTGAAACATAGATTGGTCCTGTGAATAAAGTTATAAATATGGTCAAAGTGTGTTTTATTCCATCAATTGCTTTAACCCACGGTTTCCCAACCTATGAGTCGCGACGGGTTTTCTGGGGGTCACCAACTTTTTTGCGATTTTGGGTTTGACCAAAAAGAAAAACTAAAACTACAGTCAACTAAAATTACTGTATTTACACACAAAAAAAAAAAAAAATGCCTTTTTCAATTGCATCGGGGTCGCGGGTCACATGGATTTTATAAAAAAGGGGTCGTCACCCGAATATGGTTGGGAACTTTTGCTCTAATCGGTGATGGCATAGAAGATTACAACTGCAGTGGGTGTAATTTTTAATGAAAATAAATTAAATAACTCGCTGAATAATCTCAGCCATATGTAGGGATTGATTTTTAAAAATAATAAAAAAAAAATACATCTGACCCGACTAACAATGACGCAACAATAAAATTGAATGGTTCCGCTAACGGCGTTCGGTAATAAGGTGTTGAACTTTTCAAAATAATATTATTATTATTAATTAAACTATGCTAATGTGTGAATCGGTAATAAAGTATTGCAAAAGTTAAATGCCTTTAGTAGCGCCTTAAATTGACTCATGGCATGTCAAAAATAAATGTGTCAACAAATATGTGCCAAGAGTTATGAGCTAGTTAGTAACATAGTGCCTATATCCAATGACGCGTATTCTTAGGGCCCCGGTGGCAATGAGTTGAGTAAATAAAAGTTAAATTGTTCGGGTCACCCTCTATGGAAGCCGTCGGCGCATTTGTTACACTTGAGTGAATACAGCTTTATTTATGCGTAAAATAATAAATTGTGTGAACGTGTGCAAAAACGACTGCCGATACGAAGGTATGTTTGAGACTTGCCGCTAGCAATAAATAACTGTGTTTCATAGGAACACAAAAAAGATGCGGAAATTAAAATCATCTCAAAGAGGTGCCTCATGCGCTTACGGGATAATCCGCCACTGCTCGTGTCATTGATTATGGCGACTGTTTGTGCGCGATCCGAAATTGCTGTAGCAGTTTCGTCTTCTGGAATAGCGGCCACGTCGATGATAGAAGGGTGGGCGAACGGCTCATTCAGTGCTGAAATATCCGTGAAACCATTTAAACGACTGTAAAAACTGACATGCAAGATTGCGAAACACTCAACAATGACCAAAAATGTTGGTAGCAAGTAAAATCATCACCTGGCGCACACTTATGCACAATGACGCACAGACAATCCCGGCCAATGGCAGAGCGGCGACCCTCTCCTAAATGAGGTGAAAAAGGGACCATCGATTCACGGAGATACCGCAGCTCGGGTAAGCCGCGAAGCATCAGCGTTTCGGCTGAAACGGCAACCGGGATCAGCAAATCTGCTGCTCCCGGCATCAGCAGGAGAGTGACAAGCGCGCAAAAAGCCCGACAGCCGACATCCTCTTCGGCGCGCCCGAGATCAGCTCCCCGGCAGAGAGCCGACCCTCAAGATCGAATCCGCGAGCGCATCCCGCCAACGTTACAGCAAATTCACTCAACGGCGCTACGCAAAGTAGTGAGGGTGGGCGGGGGGGGCGATTTTCAGGAACGGCTCGGACGTGTCGCGCTCTGCCGGGGCACGAAAATGATGGGAAAATGGATGATTTTCATATGATATGATATCAAAGTGAGTGAGTGAGTGTAGGCATGCGTCGAGGCACGTGTGGTATTTGAATGACGGTCGATTTCAGGCTGACGGTGGTACACAATCGAACACAAAAACATTGCATTGCAGACATATGCGTGAGGATGATCCTAGGAATGCTCACAGTCATTACCGTCTCCATCCAAAGCCAAGCCGAGTCCCTCTTGAGTCTGTCGTCGACTAGCGATTTACATAGAGTTTGTATGGAAACCGAGTGAGTGATTTTCTATGTGTTTCCCCGCATTAAAAGTTTGTTTTGGTTGAATTTAATGTATTCTGTGACTACTCGGGCATCATTCTACAGTTGAAAATTCTTCAAAAACCACCCTACACTTACAAAATGGAATGATTTATATATAGACGTATAATTTCTGTTCCAAACTGCTACGGCCGCCATATTGAATTTTTGTAAACTTTGTTGCGAACAATGCCATATAATTCGATTAAATCGTGATTTTAAACCATTCAAGGTTGCTCAGTGATTATTATCTTCCGCCAATATAATAATTCATCAAAATACCCGTTAAAAGTAAGTAAATATCGACGTTATTAAGTTGAAATGACATCCACGCCTGGCAGTATTTGACATTTGATGTGAAAATCATACATTGAATGCTAAATGCAATTTAAATGCTATCATTTGTAACTGAAGACATGTTTTGACATTGTTAATGTGCTTTGCGAGTCGTATCAATGATATAATTTGCATTAATATAGAGATTATATTAAAATTTGGCTCGTATTTAAACGGTCAGAATTTATATTAAATGGTCAGAATACAAATGGGATCGGTCAGAATTTATTTGGACAGATGGTCTGATTTTTTTTTGATGATATGATGTCATCGTATTGCGTTGCTATTGGTGCAAAGTGAAGTTGCTTACGGCAAATCGTCCAATGGGCGATTGGACGAGCGTTGCTACTAGCGCCACGGTCATTGAATGAATCACTATTATTATGCGCGCCCAAAGGAAGAATTGACAGTTTTCATAGACTAGGTTCCCACATCCAGGCATTTATTTGTATGTTTCGTGTCAAAAAAAGTTTTTATTCAAAAAAATGTTCACGGTATTATTAAATAATTTTAAATAATCTAAAAGTTGCAACTATTTTTTATTATTTGTACAATTCGATACATTGTGATCTGCTCTGTACAGAGAGTAAAGGAAAGGATAATATTTTTGGAAAGAACATTTAGATAAATAATTGCTATGGTACATTTCATAGCGACTGTGGAAAGGAAAAAGGACGTAACCCTCAATTTTCCAAAACAGCTTTTTTTTCGATAATCACAATGTATACAACTCGACACACATTCCATCAAAAGGATGGAAGCTGAAAATGCCGAATTAGTATCTAAATTTAACTTTTAAGTTTGAAAAAGATGACCTTGTAAAAAATTAAAACGAAGACAAAATACTGAAATAAAGGTTTTTCCTAGATAATTTCTTAATTAATATTAGATTATGTCAATTAAACACCAGTTTAAAAGTCTTCGTGCACTTCAAGGTTGTGTATAATTATTAATTTGCATACGGCCCAAAATCATCAAAACACGTTTTTGCGCCCTTTGTAAACTTTGATATGTGTGGGTTACGTCCTTTTTCCTTTCTACAGTCGATATAACACACTTATTGTAAGGAAAACACTATTTTTTTTTTGTAATTGAAAGAGGTGAGTATTTTTTATTTGTTTAAAGCCTTGGTTCCTCTTGGAATCCTACATCCACTGCACTTCGGTGGATCCCTACCTTTATATAAACAAACCGAGTGGTATGTAATCAGATGATGCGTTATTTGTAATAATAATGACTCATTATAAGAGTCTGCTTTTCCACACATAACATGAATGTTGAAAAAAAAAAAAGGATTATTAATTTCATTTTTTTTTTATTCTGACCGAAATATTTATAAAATTTGACCGTACAATAGATTTTATTCTGACCGTTAACATTTTTATTCTGACCAAAAATTGAATTTTATTATGACCAAAAGTTGATTTAAATTCTGACCAGAAATTGATTTAAATTATGACCATTTATTTTGTTGCCTTAAAATTTCATTAACATTAAGGGTAAATATGTCATACAGTAGCACGTCGACTACTGCGGCGAAAAAATTCACAAACTGAGCTGAAAACAACTCCACGATTTAAAATACTTATTGAGGCTTTCATAATCGCGATGAAATCACACATTAATTAAATTAAAAGTGATAAATAAATTATCTGAAATATTTTCAAAATACGTCGACGTTGTGTTGGTACTCAGAACAGAGGACGCGGAGAACATTCTAATTTAGCAGTGCTACCAACCCGAGTTGCTGCTGCCGTTGGTGCCTACTTCAGGCGTATTTTTTTTTTTTATATAGGTATCAATTAAGACGTATTGATAATAGACAATAAAAAGTATGTGTAGTTATAAATCAATATAAAACAGAATAAAATATATTTGATATATTTGCAATAAAAATGGTAAATATGAGCAATATTATTTTAATTGATCCATATATATTTTCTTTAACCTTTTCTTTGTGGTGCTAAAAATCCCGCGCGCTCCGTTTATATGTATTCACTACAACATTTGAAAAAGAGATTTAAAAATAGGAAAAATTAGACTATTAATGAATATTGATTTTATAAATCATATTTTAAGTTTCTATATCTTGAAATATGATTAATTAAATCAATATTCATTCATAAATAGTCTAATTTTAATCAAATCAAACCTAATCAAACCAAACCTAACCTAACCTAACCTAACCTAATCAAACCTAACCTAACCTAACCTAATCGATTTCGCGCGCGCGAAATCGGTATATATTTTTTTTGATTTGATTTCGAATAAGTAGTGCATATTTGAGCACATTGTATTTATTCTCAAAATGTACACGAAATCAACAAATATATACCTGTTATATATATTTTTTTTGATTTGATTTATAACTACACATACTTTTTATTGTCTATTATCAATACTTCTTAATTGATACCTATATAAAAAAATACGCCTGAAGTAGGCACCAACGGCAGCAGCAACTCGGGTTGGTAGCACTGCTAAATTAGAATGTTCTCCGCGTCCTCTGCTCTGAGTAACAACACACGACGTCGACGTATTTTCAAAATATTTCAGATAATTTATTTATCACTTTTAATTTAATGAATGTGTGATTTCATCGCGATTATGAAAGCCTCAATAAATAGTTTAAATCGTGGAGTTGTTTTCAGCTCAGTTTGTGAATTTTTTCGCCGCAGTATTCGACGTGCTACTGTATGACATAATTACCCATATATGAGTTGTAGAAATAAAATAGTGGGTCGTAATATATTAAAACGAATATTATCGTCGTCATACAGAATTGCGAATTGCATAATAGGTTGTGTGACATATATGACATATCAGAATACGTTTAGAAACGTTCCCAAGTCAATCTGACAGATGTAATTCAACACAGACAACAATGATACCATAAACATAAAAGAAGAGTCACGATAGTTTTAGATAAACAAACAAACTCGTCTTTTACGATATGCAGTTCGATGTCAACTTGTATTTAATTGATATACATGTACAAAAAAAATATCAACACCGCTCAAAGTGTAAATTTCATAAGTTTCACGATTGCGACATGTTTGCTAGCTGATGACACATAGTAGATTTTAGTTGAACGATCAAATCACAGAGCGGCGACAGAGGCATCTATCGATTTATGCCGGCACGAATACGTAGATATCGATTTTCGTTCGCACATCGGACCATAGATCGCTCCGTCCGCCGGAGGAACGTACAGGCGTCTGTCTAACAGGAGCCGTATAGATAGATGCACGCATCTAACGCACGTATCTAACTAACATTCAAACAGACGTTCAATTGTTTGTCGAAAGTTTATAAAACCAAAATGAATAAGAAAACTTGCGCTACAGAAGGCTGTGATGGCAAATCTGATGATCGTATGTTTATGACTTGTATTATTACAATATGCACAATCGTAATATGTTTCGCATTTTCGACTTTGTACATGATGTCAATTCTTTACAGCTGAAGGAATATTTCACCGATTCCCGCAGCCACTGAAGTCTGCCGAAAGATATCGACTGTGGGCGCGTGCCAGTGGAACGAGCATCGAAATGCTTGATGCAAATTTCGTTTACCAGTGTCGACATTTCGGTTGCGCCACAAAATACTGAATATGTTTGCAGTACCGACACTGTATATGCCAGGTAATGTGTAGTGAAATAGCTCAGAGCACCGCAATGAATTACATTTCATCATAATTATTTTGTCTCTGTATCTAGCTTAAAACTTTGATATATATCGGTTTTTGTGCATCACTGATGTATGTGAAAGATAAAACAAGATTTCTAAACTTTTCGGTTAAAAAGTACGACCTTTACGACGTCGTATCAAAGGTAAAATTTTATGATATAATAACATAGCCTTCAAAATATGGATGTGCTTTTTAACGACTTTGACAGGATTACCAAATTCGACAACTTATTTCAATCAATTCGGATATTATGTAATTTTATTAGTTTTTATAATTCGGTGGTTTAGATAAAATTGATAGTTTTGAGATATGGTTGACCAAAGTTTTGATACATCCAAACTGAGTTGTGAAAACATACAAAAATATTATTGGTCTCATTTTGTTAGTCAATCATTTAGTCATTTAAATTTATTGGAATGGTGGCAGAACCATTCCAATAAATATTCCGTGTTGTATTTTCAATGAACTGAGAGATTGTATATATATTTCTTTATTTCCATTATGCAAACATCTGCCTACTGAGAGAAAACTAGTAATTTTTCTCGGCTACTTAAAAAATTTATTTTTCTATCTATCTATCTATCTATATATATAAAAATCTCGTGTCACATGTTTGTCTCCAAACTCCTCCCAAACGGCTTGACGGAATTTTATGAGTTTTTTTTATATATATTTTTCAGATATAGCAATAGGTTGTAAAGTATATTTCATCCCGCTAGGTGAAGGGTGTCCCTCTCCAGAATATTTTTTCAATATTCCTGACATTCGTCGTTCGAATTTAAAACAAATGAAATGGACGTCTTTTTATGTTCAAAATTCAAATTTTCTAGCTTAGTACTGAAGCATCGTAATAATATTGAGAGAACTTTATTTGAAAATTTGCATCGCTACGAAGTTTTTTAAATAATCAAATACACTGATTCGATTTTTCGAAGCTATAATTATAGGGCTGGGCGAAGATTTTTTGGAGCTGATTTGACAGATTTTGTTCAGTGTCATTATTGATTCGATTATTGGAAGGTATGGTTATATTTTGCATCCGGCCTTGAAAATCTTTTTAATTTCTTACATGCATAAGGAATATTCTAACTACAGTATGGATATTTTATAGAACTATATTTCGACTTTTATTTTAAAATCTTCTACTACGAAAAATAATTGTTAGCAAACTTGAACATTATTCCAAAAATTAAATAATTTACAACTTAAATACTGCAGGGCTGTCGATATACGCCAAGTGGTCTATTTTTGCTATTACGAAAAATGATTGTTAGCAAACTTAAACATTATTCCAAAAATATTTATAATTTACAATTAACATACTGCAGGGCTGTCGATATACGCCAAGTGGTCTATTTTTGCTATTACGAAAAATGATTGTTAGCAAACTTAAACATTATTCCAAAAATTAAATAATTTACAATTTAAATACTGCAGGGCTGTCGATATGAGCCCAGGGGTCGATTTCTGCTATTACGAAAAATGATTGTTAGCAAACTTAAACATTATTCCAAAAATATTAATAATTTACAATTTAAATACTGCAGGGCTGTCGATATACGCCAAGTGGTCTATTTTTGCTGTTACGAAAAATGATTGTTAGCAAACTTAAACATTATTCCAAAAATATTAATAATTTACAATTTAAATACTGCAGGGCTGTCGATATACGCCAAGTGGTCTATTTTTCTATGTTTGCTATTACGAAAAATGATTGTTGGCAAACTTAAACATTATTCCAAAAATTTAATAATTTACAATTTAAATACTGCAGGGCTGTCGATATACGCCAAGTGGTCTATTTTTGCTGTTACGAAAAATGATTGTTAGCAAACTTAAACATTATTCCAAAAATATTAATAATTTACAATTTAAATACTGCAGGGCTGTCGATACACGCCAAGTGGTCTATTTTTGCTATTACGAAAAATGATTGTTAGCAAACTTAAACATTATTCCAAAAATTAAATAATTTACAATTTAAATACTGCAGGGCTGTCGATATATGCGCCGAGATCGATTTATGCTACTATGAAAAATGATTGTTATTTTGTTTTGATAAAATGTCCAATTAATTTATAATATTCTGCATGTGAAAATTGCATTTTTTATATAAATATAATTTAATTGTTTGCCCATTTATTTTCCGACTTTTTTCTCACATTCCATTGAAGTGAAAAAAAAAGTAGATATTAAATTATTCTAAAAATTAGAATATTAGATTATTCTAAAAATTCCAAAATCTATATATTAATACTCGATAATGTCCGTCCGTCTGAATGATTGTCCGCGATTTTCCCTCCCCCTCCTCCGCCCCAGCCCCGCTGTCACCATTTTTTTATTCATACCAAATACATACTTTTTTCGTTTGTATATTATGGTCGCGATTTCGCCTTTTCGATGACGTCAAGAAAGACGGTCCCCCTCCCCCCATCCTGCCCCGCTGTCGTCATTAATTCATTTCTTCATTTTTCTCTGACGTCATGAGTGAATTTTTGAAATCATGACATTTTTATTTTATTATGTGTAAAAACAATTAATTTTCAAAAAATATTCTCTCAAGCTGTGGGATTCGATACCATGCCCCAATTTTCATGCGCGACGTTCGGCCACCCAACGCACTGCTCCACAAGTCCACTTGATGGTTACGAAAAAAAAACTCTATTTAAAGTTTTAGTTAACTAATAATGACATCTGTGGGTGAAATCTTGCACTAAACGAATTTTAACCGTTCTGCAGCGTTGTGAGAGGCTATATAAGGCTGCTCAATTATATATAATAATTTAATATATAATAATTTAATTAACTATTTATTTATATATATACGAAAAATGGTTGTTAGCAAGCTTAAACATTATTCCAAATATTAAATAATTTACGAGGTCTATTTCTGCTAATACGAAAAATAGTTGTTAGCAAACTTAAACATTATTCCAAAAATTAAGTAATTAACAAGGACTATTTTTGCTACTATGAAAAATGGTTGTTAGCAAACTTAAACATTATTCCAAAAATTCAATAATTTACGAGGTCTATTTCTGCTAATACGAAAAATAATTGTTAGCAAACTTAAACATTATTCCAAAAATTAAGTAATTTACAAGGACTATTTTTGCTACTATGAAAAATGGTTGTTAGCAAACTTAAACATTATTCCAAAAATTAAATAATTTACGAGGTCTATTTCTGCTAATAGGAAAATAATTGTTAGCAAACTTAAACATTATTCCAAAAATTAAGTAATTTACAAGGACTATTTTTGCTACTATGAAAAATGGTTGTTAGCAAACTTAAACATTATTCCAAAAATTAAATAATTTACGAGGTCTATTTCTGCTAATAGGAAAATAATTGTTAGCAAACTTAAACATTATTCCAAAAATTAAGTAATTTACAAGGACTATTTTTGCTACTATGAAAAATAATTGTTAGCAAACTTAAAAATTATACCAAAAATAAAATAATTTACGAAATTTCTACTTCTAAGAAAAATGGTTGTTAGCAAACTTAAACATTGTTCCAAAAATTAAGTAATTTACAAGGACTATTTTTGCTACTATGAAAAATGGTTGTTAGCAAACTTAAACATTATTCCAAAAATTAAATAATTTACGAGGTCTATTTCTGCTAATAGGAAAAATAATTGTTAGCAAACTTAAACATTATTCCAAAAATTAAGTAATTTACAAGGACTATTTTTGCTACTATGAAAAATGGTTGTTAGCAAACTTAAACATTATTCCAAAAATTCAATAATTTACGAGGTCTATTTCTGCTAATAGGAAAAATAATTGTTAGCAAACTTAAACATTATTCCAAAAATTAAGTAATTTACAAGGACTATTTTTGCTACTATGAAAAATGGTTGTTAGCAAACTTAAACATTATTCCAAAAATTCAATAATTTACGAGGTCTATTTCTGCTAATAGGAAAAATAATTGTTAGCAAACTTAAACATTATGCCAAAAATTAAGTAATTTACAAGGACTATTTTTGCTACTATGAAAAATGGTTGTTAGCAAACTTAAACATTATTCCAAAAATTAAATAATTTACGAGGTCTATTTCTGCTAATAGGAAAATAATTGTTAGCAAACTTAAACATTATTCCAAAAATTAAGTAATTTACAAGGACTATTTTTGCTACTATGAAAAATGGTTGTTAGCAAACTTAAACATTATTCCAAAAATTAAATAATTTACGAGGTCTATTTCTGCTAATACGAAAAATAATTGTTAGCAAACTTAAACATTATTCCAAAAATTAAGTAATTTACAAGGACTATTTTTGCTACTATGAAAAATGGTTGTTAGCAAACTTAAACATTATTCCAAAAATTAAATAATTTACGAGGTCTATTTCTGCTAATAGGAAATTAATTGTTAGCAAACTTAAACATTATTCCAAAAATTAAGTAATTTACAAGGACTATTTTTGCTACTATGAAAAATAATTGTTAGCAAACTTAAAAATTATACCAAAAATAAAATAATTTACGAAATTTCTACTTCTAAGAAAAATGGTTGTTAGCAAACTTAAACATTGTTCCAAAAATTAAGTAATTTACAAGGACTATTTTTGCTACTATGAAAAATGGTTGTTAGCAAACTTAAACATTATTCCAAAAATTAAATAATTTACGAGGTCTATTTCTGCTAATAGGAAAAATAATTGTTAGCAAACTTAAACATTATTCCAAAAATTGAGTAATTTACAAGGACTATTTTTGCTACTATGAAAAATGGTTGTTAGCAAACTTAAACATTATTTCACAAATTCAATAATTTACGAGGTCTATTTCTGCTAATAGGAAAAATAATTGTTAGCAAACTTAAACATTATTCCAAAAATTAAGTAATTTACAAGGACTATTTTTGCTACTATGAAAAATGGTTGTTAGCAAACTTAAAAATTATTCCAAAAATTAAATAATTTACGAGGTCTATTTCTGCTAATAGGAAAAATAATTGTTAGCAAACTTAAACATTATTCCAAAAATTAAGTAATTTACAAGGACTATTTTTGCTACTATGAAAAATGGTTGTTAGCAAACTTAAACATTATTCCAAAAATTCAATAATTTACGAGGTCTATTTCTGCTAATACGAAAAATAATTGTTAGCAAACTTAAACATTATTCCAAAAATTAAGTAATTTACAAGGACTATTTTTGCTACTATGAAAAATGGTTGTTAGCAAACTTAAACATTATTCCAAAAATTCAATAATTTACGAGGTCTATTTCTGCTAATAGGAAAAATAATTGTTAGCAAACTTAAACATTATTCCAAAAATTAAGTAATTTACAAAGACTATTTTTGCTACTATGAAAAATAATTGTTAGCAAACTTAAAAATTATACCAAAAATAAAATAATTTACGAAATTTCTGCTTCTAAGAAAAATGGTTGTTAGCAAACTTAAACATTGTTCCAAAAATTAAGTAATTTACAAGGACTATTTTTGCTACTATGAAAAATGGTTGTTAGCAAACTTAAACATTATTCCAAAAATTCAATAATTTACGAGGTCTATTTCTGCTAATAGGAAAAATAATTGTTAGCAAACTTAAACATTATTCCAAAAATTAAGTAATTTACAAGGACTATTTTTGCTACTATGAAAAATGGTTGTTAGCAAACTTAAACATTATTCCAAAAATTAAATAATTTACGAGGTCTATTTCTGCTTCTACGAAAAATGGTTGTTAGCAAACTTAAATATTATTTCAAAAATTAAATAATTTACAAGGACTTTTTTTGTTACTACGAAAAATAGTTAACAAACTTAAACATTATTCCAAAAATTCAATAACTTACGAAATTTCTGCTATTACGAAAAATAGTTGTTGGCAAACTAGAACATGATTCCAAAAATAAATAATTTACAATTTAAATACTGCAGGGCAGGGCTGTCGATATACGCCCCCAGATATATTTCTTTTACTATCAGAATTTCTGAATTATTCAATAAATAGGTTAGTAATTTATTTTTGACGCCTGTAAATTTTCTGACTACTTAAAAATGCAACAAAAATCCCCCCGTTGAGGTCAACGGGCTTACAGCTAGTCTGTATATTAATAGTCGATAAAATAATCACTTTTCACAAATCACATTTAACAATTCACAAATGTGTGCGTACTGATGTCCCCGGGTCTTTTTCTTTTTCTACGAAATATTTTTGTTAGCGTACTTGACAATTAGTTAAATAAAATATATTTACTACGAAAAATGATTGTTAGCAACCTTGAACATTATTCCAAAAATTTAATAATTTACAATTTAAAAACTGCAGGGCTGTCGATATATACGCCAAGTGGTCTATTTTTGCTACTATGAAAAATGATTGTTAGCAAACTTGAACATTATTCCAAAGATTTAACAATTTACAATTTAAATACTACAGGGCAGGGCTGTCGATATATGCCCCGATATATTTATTTTATTTTTAGAATCTCTGGCTTATTCAATAAATAGGTTTGTAATTTTCTGACTACTTAAAAATGCAACAAAAATCCTCCCGTTGAGGTCAACGGGCTTACAGCTAGTATATCTAAATAGACAAACTCGTCTTTTACGATTGCAGTTCGATGTCAACTCTATTCGGCAGTTATGCTTGTATTTAATTGATATACATGTACAAAAAAAATATCAACACCGCTCAAAGTGTAAATTTGCATAAGTTTCACGATTGCGACATGTTTGCTAGCTGATAACATTGTAGATTTTAGTTGAACGATCAAATCACAGAGCGGCGACAGAGGCATCTATCGATTTATGCCGGCACGAATACGTAGATATCGATTTTCGTTCGCACATCGGACCATAGATCGCTCCATCCGCCGGAACGTACAGATTTAAAAGATTTTCAGACATCGCGCCTGACGTGTACGGCACGGCGAAGAGCCAGCCGGCCGCACCGAAGACAAGTTCGTCGCCTGTCATGTCTATATATAATATTATCTATGCTGTCACCCCGTTCATAACGATCGCAGACGTGTCCGCACGATCGGCGGACGCTTTGATTATCGAAAAGACATTCGACTGTACAAATTAGTAAAAATGCCGATGCAAAAGTACGGCGACCGCCGTGGCTCTTTTGCAGTTAAGCAATATTGCCGTCGTCATACAGAATTGTGTTCATAATAGGATGGAATGAATGAATGAATGACATATCGCAATACGTATCGAATCGTTTCGAGTCATTGTGACAGATCTCATTCCAAAGACAAAAATATGTCCATAGACAAAAAGTAGAGTGATACGATATATTTCGGAGGACTCTTGTTTATAGGTTAAATTATATTCAGAATAATTCTACGCACGCACGACCACGATACGAGCTATAAAATTAAAACGACTAATGTATACGTGAATAAATATGTATCTAAATTTCTTATTTCGTCTCTCACAAGTGGAGATCGATGTGGACTCGATTCAGCGTGATATGCTTGTATTTAATCGATAGATACACGTACGATAATGTATCGTCTCGACGACGGAACGGGGGACCAATTGACGAATTAAATTGACGTGTAAAATGTGTGTTACACGGAAGTCACCGCGTGCGTCGTGTAATTTAGATATTCGAGAGAGCACGAAGTGTGAACTTTGTAAGTTTAAGGATAACGGCATCTACCGTTCACGGCAGAAACTATCGAGTGAGTCTGTTTGCTCGCTAATAAGGGTGGGTACATTTTAGTTGAGTCGACGGATTACAGAGCGGCGACAGAGACATCTATCGTTTTACGACGGAACGAATACGGACGTCAGCGCCGTATCAAGATTCACCTTGCAATAGATGT
>CM062836.1:14354-290645 GCA_031772345.1 Himalopsyche anomala
GGTGAAATTTTTAAGTCACCCGTCAAAGTATACATTGACTGGTGAAATTTTCAAATCGCCAGTCAAAGTATACACTGACAAAAAAAACCAGTCAGTGTACACTTTGACTGGTGAAATGTTTTAGCCACCAGTCAAAGTATACATTGACTGCTGAAATTTTAAATCGCCAGTCAAAGTATACACTGACAAAAAAAAACAAGTCAGTGTACACTTTGACTGGTGAAATTTTTCAGCCACCCGTCAAAGTATACATTGCCTTGTAAATTTTCAAATCGCCAGTCAAAGTTTGAAATGACAAAAAAAAACAGGTCAGTGTACACTTGACTGGTGAAATTTTTAAGCCACCCGTCAAAGTATACATTGATTAGTGAAGTTTTCAAATCGCCAGTCAAAGTATACAGTGAAAAAAAAAACCAGTCAGCGTACACTTTGACTGGTGGAATTTTTCAGCCACCCGTCAAAAAATACATTGACTGGTGAAATTTTCAAATTGCCAGTCAAAGTATACACTGACAAATGAAAACCAGTCAGTGTACACTTTGACTGGTGTAATTTTTCAGCCACCCGTCAAAGTATTCATTGACTGGTGAAATTTTCAAATCGCCAGTCAAAGTATACACTGACGAAAAATCCAGTCACTGTACACTTTGACTAGTGAAATTTTCAAATCACCAGTCAAAGTTTACACTGACAAAAGAAAACCAGTCTGTGTATACATTGACTGGTGAAATTTTCAAATCGCCAGTCAAAGTTTACACTTACAAAAAAAACTAGTCAGTGTACACTTTGACTGGTTAAATTTTAACAATCATTTTTCGTAATAGCAAAATTAGACCACTTGGCGTATATCGACAGCCCTGCAGTATTTAAATTGTAAATTATTTAATTTTTGGAATAATGTTTATGTTTGCTAACAATCATTTTTCGTAATAGCAAAAATAGACCACTTGGCGTATATCGACAGCCCTGCAGTATTTAAATTGTAAATTATGAAATTTTTGGAATAATGTTTAAGTTTGCTAACAATCATTTTTCGTAATAGCAAAAATAGACCACTTGGCGTATATCGACAGCCCTGCAGAATTTAAATTGTAAATTATTAAATTTTTGGAATAATGTTTAAGTTTGCTAACAATCATTTTTCGTAATAGCAAAAATAGACCACTTGGCGTATATCGACAGCCCTGCAGTATGTAAATTGTAAATTATTAATATTTTTGGAATAATGTTTAAGTTTGCCAACAATCATTTTTCGTAATAGCAAACATAGAAAAATAGACCACTTGGCGTATATCGATAGCCCTGCAGTATTTAAATTGTAAATTATTAAATTTTTGGAATAATGTTTAAGTTTGCTAACAATCATTTTTCGTAATAGCAAAAATAGACCACTTGGCGTATATCGACAGCCCTGCAGTATTTAAATTGTAAATTATTAAATTTTTGGAATAATGTTTAAGTTTGCTAACAATCATTTTTCGTAATAGCAAAAATAGACCACTTGGCGTATATCGACAGCCCTGCAGTATGTAAATTGTAAATTGTTAATATTTTTGGAATAATGTTTAAGTTTGCCAACAATCATTTTTCGTAATAGCAAACATAGAAAAATAGACCACTTGGCGTATATCGATAGCCCTGCAGTATTTAAATTGTAAATTATGAAATTTTTGGAATAATGTTTAAGTTTGCTAACAATCACTTTTTCGTAAAAGCAAAAATAGACCACTTGGCGTATATCGACAGCCCTGCAGTATTTAAATTGTAAATAATTTAATTTTTGGAATAATGTTTAAGTTTGCTAACAATCATGTTTCGTAATAGCAAAAATAGACCACTTGGCGTATATCGACCGCCCTGCAGTATTTAAATTGTAAATTATTAATTTTTTGGAATAATGTTTAAGTTTGCTAACAATCATTTTTCGTAATAGCAAAAATAGACCACTTGGCATATATCGACAGCCCTGCAGTATGTAAATTATTTAATTTTTGGAATAATGTTTAAGTTTGCTAACAATCATTTTTCGTAACAGCAAAAATAGACCACTTGGCGTATATCGACAGCCCCGCAGTATTTAAATTGTAAATTATGAAATTTTTGGAATAATGTTTAAGTTTGCTAACAATCATTTTTCGTAACAGCAAAAATAGACCACTTGGCGTATATCGACAGCCCTGCAGTATTTAAATTGTAAATTATGAAATTTTTGGAATAATGTTTAAGTTTGCTAACAATCATTTTTCGTAATAGCAAAAATAGACCACTTGGCGTATGTCGACAGCCCTGCAGTATGTAAATTGTAAATTATGAAATTTTTGGAATAATGTTTAAGTTTGCTAACAATCATTTTTCGTAATAGCAAAAATAGACCACTTGGCGTATGTCGACAGCCCTGCAGTATGTAAATTGTAAATTATGAAATTTTTGGAATAATGTTTAAGTTTGCTAACAATCATTTTTCGTAATAGCAAAAATAGACCACTTGGCGTATGTCGACAGCCCTGCAGTATGTAAATTGTAAATTATGAAATTTTTGGAATTATGTTTAAGTTTGCTAACAATCATTTTTCGTAACAGCAAAAATAGACCACTTGGCGTATATCGACAGCCCTGCAGAATTTAAATTGTAAATTATTAAATTTTTGGAATAATGTTTAAGTTTGCTAACAATCATTTTTCGTAATAGCAAAAATAGACCACTTGGCGTATATCGACAGCCCTGCAGTATGTAAATTGTAAATTATTAATATTTTTGGAATAATGTTTAAGTTTGCCAACAATCATTTTTCGTAATAGCAAACATAGAAAAATAGACCACTTGGCGTATATCGATAGCCCTGCAGTATTTAAATTGTAAATTATTAAATTTTTGGAATAATGTTTAAGTTTGCTAACAATCATTTTTCGTAATAGCAAAAATAGACCACTTGGCGTATATCGACAGCCCTGCAGTATGTAAATTGTAAATTATTAAATTTTTGGAATAATGTTTAAGTTTGCTAACAATCATTTTTCGTAATAGCAAAAATAGACCACTTGGCGTATATCGACAGCCCTGCAGTATTTAAATTGAAAATTATTTAATTTTTGGAATAATGTTTAAGTTTGCTAACAATCATTTTTCGTAATAGCAAAAATAGACCACTTGGCGTTTATCGACAGCCCTGCAGTATGTAAATTGTAAATTATTAAATTTTTGGAATAATGTTTAAGTTTGCTAACAATCATTTTTCGTAACAGCAAAAATAGACCACTTGGAGTATATCGACAGCCATGCAGTATTTAAATTGTAAATTTATAATATTTTTGGAATAATGTTTAAGTTTGCCAACAATCATTTTTCTTAATAGCAAACATAGAAAAATAGACCACTTGGCGTATATCGATAGCCTGCAATCTGTTAATTGTAAATTATTTAATTTTTGGAATAATGTTTAAGTTTGCTAACAATCATTTTTCGTAATAGCAAAAATAGACCACTTGGCGTATATCGACAGCCCTGCAGTATGTAAATTGTAAATTATTAAATTTTTGGAATAATGTTTAAGTTTGCTTACAATCATTTTTCGTAATAGCAAAAATAGACCACTTGGCGTATATCGACAGCCCTGCAGTATTTAAATTGTAAATTTATAATATTTTTGGAATAATGTTTAAGTTTGCCAACAATCATTTTTCGTAATAGCAAACATAGAAAAATAGACCACTTGGCGTATATCGATAGCCCTGCAGTATTTAAATTGTAAATTATTAAATTTTTGGAATAATGTTTAAGTTTGCTAACAATCATTTTTCGTAATAGCAAAAATAGACCACTTGGCGTATATCGACAGCCCTGCAGTATGTAAATTGTAAATTATTAAATTTTTGCAATAATGTTTAAGTTTGCTAACAATCATTTTTCGTAATAGCAAAAATAGACCACTTGGCGTATATCGACAGCCCTGCAGTATTTAAATTGAAAATTATTTAATTTTTGGAATAATGTTTAAGTTTGCTAACAATCATTTTTCGTAATAGCAAAAATAGACCACTTGGCGTTTATCGACAGCCCTGCAGTATGTAAATTGTAAATTATTAAATTTTTGGAATAATGTTTAAGTTTGCTAACAATCACTTTTTCGTAATAGCAAAAATAGACCACTTGGCGTATATCGACAGCCCTGCAGTATTTAAATTGTAAAATTAATAATATTTTTGGAATAATGTTTAAGTTTGCTAACAATCATTTTTCGTAATAGCAAAAATAGACCACTTGGCGTATATCGACAGCCCTGCAGTATTTAAATTGTAAATTATTTAATTTTTGGAATAATGTTTAAGTTTGCTAACAATCATTTTTCGTAACAGCAAAAATAGACCACTTGGCGTATATCGACAGCCCTGCAGAATTTAAATTGTAAATTATTAAATTTTTGGAATAATGTTTAAGTTTGCCAACAATCATTTTTCGTAATAGCAAAAATAGACCACTTGGCGTATATCGACAGCCCTGCAGTATGTTAATTGTAAATTATTAATATTTTTGGAATAATGTTTAAGTTTGCCAACAATCATTTTTCGTAATAGCAAACATAGAAAAATAGACCACTTGGCGTATATCGACAGCCCTGTGTCACGCGCGGCTTCGCGTGGGACGGTGGGAGTATAATGCTTGGTACTCACATTGGGTTTTGGTGTCGGTCTCCTTTGTGTCATGTCTGCAACTTTGGCTGCCCAAGGAGTGCTTGTTCGCTGTTGCTGATTTTCTCGTCCGGCTGAGAGGTCTTCGTATCTTCGTCGGTGCGGTGGTCCTTGCCGCACTTTACGCATTTCGGCTGTGCGTGGCATCCAGTCTGGGAGTGTCCGAACATTTGACAATTGTGACATTGGCCGAGTTCGGTTTTCCGTTTCAGCGATTCTGCTGAAACGTTGTAGTTTCCAAGTTTTTGGATCGCAAATGTTTTTCTCCCTTCTTCGGTATGTTCTATATCGAGCAGCTTGAGGGCCATTGGAGTCCTGGATTGGCCTTTTTTCATCCTCTGTGCTCTGATGATCGGGTATCCTTCTTCCCGCAGCATTTCCTCGACCTGCGAGTCCTCGAAGTTTTCGGGGATACCCTTAAGTACTATCTTGTACGTTTTGTCTTCTTTAAGGGTGTAGCAGTGGAAGGAAATTCCTCGTTTGTCTAAGAAGTAGATTATTCGTCGGTAGATTGTGCTGTTATCAGTATTGACTCTCAGGGAATCTTTCTGATCTGTTGCAGAAAATCCTGAGAGTCCGGCCAACTTCAGATCCTTTTCAAGGATAGACAAGTCTTTTTTTCTGTGGATAATTATTGGGGGCGTTTTTTCAGAGGTTTTTTCTCGGACGTAGTTGTCCCCATTGGTAGTTGGTGGCTGTGGGGTGGTTTTGGCGTTTGTAGTTGTTGGGATAATGAGAGTTGTCGGTGAGGCGGTGCGTAGAGTTGTGGAGTCTGGTGGGTTTTTGGTCGTTTTTTTAGCTGCTTTTTTTGTGCGGCGGCTGGGTATGGTTTTGAATGTTTCTGACTTATAGTCTTCGTCTTCTTCCGATCTAATTTTTCGTTTGAGAGGTTTGTTTGTTCGCGGTCGTGATGAAGAATGTTGCGTGTCTGAGGATTCATTGGCAGACTCGTCGCAGGCCATGTCCTCCCAGTTGAGATCCGGGGTCTGTGCGTTTTTTTTCTCTAGGATTTTTTTGAGGTTGTTAGCCTTTTCATCGGTTTCAGTGTTTGGTGAGAATGCCATGCATAGCAGATGGTGAAGTGTTTGAAGAGACTCAACAGAGATAAGGCCTTTTCCATCCTTTCCTGTATGGAGAAGGTCCGTGATCTTGAATAGAATGGAGTTCGGCTGGGTCTTTTCGGTAATATTAATAGGCTCCGAGGCTCTCTTTTGCTCTTCAGGAGTCAGGTCGGGTAGTTGTTTACGATCGTCTATCGGTGCGGTCGGTTTGTTGTTTTCAGACATTTCGATTATTGTTGTAAGGCTTGGTCGGTGTGAGCGGGTAGTGCTGGCTTGTGCGGTTGTTTGTCTTGCGGGTGAGAAGTTCGAAAGCGGAGGTCGGTGTTTGAATGGCTGTGGTCGGTAGGTTTGGTATTGTTGTCTTTGATTTTGTGGAACGGTAGCGATAGTGGAGATGTGCACTGGTCTGCTATCTGATCGTGACTGACTGCGACGCGTGTGCGCGCTTCGAAATTTAATTGGAGACAAACCCTTCTAAGCTTCTTGGACGGAGGCATCTGTGTTCCGCTGTGCGAACGACAATCGACATCTATTGCAAGGTGAATCTTGATACGGCGCTGACGTCCGTATTCGTTCCGTCGTAAAACGATAGATGTCTCTGTCGCCGCTCTGTAATCCGTCGACTCAACTAAAATGTACCCTTATTAGCGAGCAAACAGACTCACTCGATAGTTTCTGCCGTGAACGGTAGATGCCGTTATCCTTAAACTTACGAAGTTCACACTTCGTGCTCTCTCGAATATCTAAATTACACGACAATTCTAAATTACCTGTAATATATATATTTTTTGATTTGATTTATAACTACACATACTTTTTATTGTCTATTATCAATACGTCTTAATTGATACCTATATAAAAAAAAATACGCCTGAAGTAGGCACCAACGGCAGCAGCAACTCGGGTTGGTAGCACTGCTAAATTATAATGTTCTCCGCGTCCTCTGTTCTGAGTACCAACACAACGTCGACGTATTTTGAAAATATTTCAGATAATTTATTTATCACTTTTAATTTAATTAATGTGTGATTTCATCGCGATTATGAAAGCCTCAATAAGTATTTTAAATCGTGGAGTTGTTTTCAGCTCAGTTTGTGAATTTTTTCGCCGCAGTAGTCGACGTGCTACTGTATGACATATTTACCCTTAATGTTAATGAAATTTTAAGGCAACAAAATAAATGGTCATAATTTAAATCAATTTCTGGTCAGAATTTAAATCAACTTTTGGTCATAATAAAATTCAATTTTTGGTCAGAATAAAAATGTTAACGGTCAGAATAAAATCTATTGTACGGTCAAATTTTATAAATATTTCGGTCAGAATAAAAAAAAAATGAAATTAATAATCCTTTTTTTTTTCAACATTCATGTTATGTGTGGAAAAGCAGACTCTTATAATGAGTCATTATTATTACAAATAACGCATCATCTGATTACATACCACTCGGTTTGTTTATATAAAGGTAGGGATCCACCGAAGTGCAGTGGATGTAGGATTCCAAGAGGAACCAAGGCTTTAAACAAATAAAAAATACTCACCTCTTTCAATTACAAAAAAAAATAGTGTTTTCCTTACAATAAGTGTGTTATATCGACTGTAGAAAGGAAAAAGGACGTAACCCACACATATCAAAGTTTACAAAGGGCGCAAAAACGTGTTTTGATGATTTTGGGCCGTATGCAAATTAATAATTATACACAACCTTGAAGTGCACGAAGACTTTTAAACTGGTGTTTAATTGACATAATCTAATATTAATTAAGAAATTATCTAGGAAAAACCTTTATTTCAGTATTTTTTCTTCGTTTTAATTTTTTACAAGGTCATCTTTTTCAAACTTAAAAGTTAAATTTAGATACTAATTCGGCATTTTCAGCTTCCATCCTTTTGATGGAATGTGTGTCAAGTTGTATACATTGTGATTATCGAAAAAAAAGCTGTTTTGGAAAATTGAGGGTTACGTCCTTTTTCCTTTCCACAGTCGCTATGAAATGTACCATAGCAATTATTTATCTAAATGTTCTTTCCAAAAATATTATCCTTTCCTTTACTCTCTGTACAGAGCAGATCACAATGTATCGAATTGTACAAATAATAAAAAATAGTTGCAACTTTTAGATTATTTAAAATTATTTAATAATACCGTGAACATTTTTTTAAATAAAAACTTTTTTTGACACGAAACATACAAATAAATGCCTGGATGTGGGAACCTAGTCTATGAAAACTGTCAATTCTTCCTTTGGGCGCGCAATAATAGTGATTCATTCAATGACCGTGGCGCTAGTAGCAACGCTCGTCCAATCGCCCATTGGACGATTTGCCGTAAGCAACTTCACTTTGCACCAATAGCAACGCAATACGATGACATCATATCATCAAAAAAAAATCAGACCATCTGTCAAAATAAATTCTGACCGATCCCATTTGTATTCTGACCATTTAATATTTATTCTGACCATAAATTATTTATTCTGCCCTCTGTAATTCTGACCGATACATTATGACCATTTAATATAAATTCTGACCGATGTATTAAAAATTCTGACCGTTTAAATACGAGCCAAATTTTAATATAATCTCTATATTAATGCAAATTATATCATTGATACGACTCGCAAAGCACATTAACAATGTCAAAACATGTCTTCAGTTACAAATAATAGCATTTAAATTGCATTTAGCATTCAATGTATGATTTTCACATCAAATGTCAAATACTGCCAGGCGTGGATGTCATTTCAACTTAATATCGATATTTACTTACTTTTAACGGGTATTTTGATGAATTATTATATTGGCGGAAGATAATAATCACTGAGCAACCTTGAATGGTTTAAAATCACGATTTAATCGAATTATATGGCATTGTTCGCAACAAAGTTTACAAAAATTCAATATGGCGGCCGTAGCAGTTTGCAACAGAAATTATACGTCTATATATAAATCATTCCATTTTGTAAGTGTAGGGTGGTTTTTGAAGAATTTTCAACTGTAGAATGATGCCCGAGTAGTCACAGAATACACTGTTCAACTCGAATACATTAAATTCAACTAAAACAAACTTGTAATGCGGAGACACATAGAAAATCACTCACTCGGTTTCCATACAAACTCTATGTAAATCGCTAGTCGACGACATACTCAAGAGGGACTCGGCTTGGCTTTGGATGGAGACGGTAATGACTGTGAGCATTCCTAGGATCATCCTCACGCATATGTCTGCAATGCAATGTTTTTGTGTTCGATTGTGTACCGTCAGCCTCAAATCGACCGTCATTCAAATACCACACGTGCCTCGACGCATGCCTACACTCACTCACTCACTTTCATATCATATCATATGAAAATCATCCATTTTCGTGCCCCGGCAGAGCGCGACACGTCCGAACCGTTCCTGAAAATCGGCCCCCCCGCCCACCCTCACTACTTTGCGTAGCGCCGTTGAGTGAATTTGCTGTAACGTTGGCGGGATGCGCTCGCGGATTCGATCTTGAGGGTCGGCTCTCTGCCGGGGAGCTGATCTCGGCTGTCGGGCTTTTTGCGCGCTTGTCACTCTCCTGCTGATGCCGGGAGCAGCAGATTTGCTGATCCCGGTTGCCGTTTCAGCCGAAACGCTGATGCTTCGCGGCTTACCCGAGCTGCGGTATCTCCATGAATCGATGGTCCCTTTTTACCTCATTTAGGAGAGGGTCGCCGCTCTGCCATTGGCCGGGATTGTCTGTGCGTCATTGTTCATAAGTGTGCGCCAGGTGATGATTTTACTTGCTACCAACATTTTTGGTCATTGTTGAGTGTTTCGCAATCTTGCATGTCAGTTTTTCAGTCGTTTAAATGGTTTCACGGATATTTCAGCACTGAATGAGCCGTTCGCCCACCCTTCTATCATCGACGTGGCCGCTATTCCAGAAGACGAAACTGCTACAGCAATTTCGGATCGCGCACAAACAGTCGCCATAATCAATGACACGAGCAGTGGCGGATTATCCCGTAAGCGCATGAGGCACCTCTTTGAGATGATTTTAATTTCCGCATCTTTTTTGTGTTCCTATGAAACACAGTTATTTATTGCTAGCGGCAAGTCTCAAACATACCTTCGTATCGGCAGTCGTTTTTGCACACGTTCTTAACCAAACACAATTTATTATTTTACGCATAAATAAAGCTGTATTCACTCAAGTGTAACAAATGCGCCGACGGCTTCCATAGAGGGTGACCCGAACAATTTAACTTTTATTTACTCAACTCATTGCCACCGGGGCCCTAAGAATACGCGTCATTGGATATAGGCACTATGTTACTAACTAGCTTATAACTCTTGGCACATATTTGTTGACACATTTATTTTTGACATGCCATGAGTCAATTTAAGGCGCTACTGAAGGCATTTAACTTTTGCAATACTTTATTACCGATTCCAACCATCAATGATAACAAACCGACCCACATTAGCATAGTTTAATTAATAATAATAATATTATTTTGAAAAGTTCAACACCTTATTACCGAACGCCGTTAGCGGAACCATTCAATTTTATTGTTGCGTCATTGTTAGTCGGGTCAGATGTATTTTTATTTTTTTTATTTTTAAAAATCAATCCCTACATATGGCTGAGATTATTCAGCGAGTTATTTAATTTATTTTCATTAAAAATTACACCCACTGCAGTTGTAATCTTCTATGCCATCACCGATTAGAGCAAAAGTTCCCAACCATATTCGGGTGACGACCCTTTTTTATAAAATCCATGTGACCCGCGACCCCGATGCAATTGAAAAAGGCATTTTTTTTTTTTTGTGTAAATACAGTAATTTTAGTTGACTGTAGTTTTAGTTTTTCTTTTTGGTCAAACCCAAAATCGCAAAAAAGTTGGTGACCCCCAGAAAACCCGTCGCGACCCCATTGGGGGTCGCGACTCATAGGTTGGGAAACCGTGGGTTAGAGCAATTGATGGAATAAAACACACTTTGACCATATTTATAACTTTATTCACAGGACCAATCTATGTTTCAACATCAATGCCTGCCGGTATGTATGTAAACATGTACGTTGTTTTCACACATGAAAGTGATTTTTTTTGAAACAAAAAATCCGAAATCGTATAACATGTGGCAATAGATCTTCAAGTACTGGTTGTAATATGACAAATCGATTAATTCTGTGAGGACTCTTGTTAATAGATAAAATTAAATTTCGCCTAATTCTATGATTTCTTTGCGCGATTTTAAATTACAGCGATTTGATATTGATTTTTTTGCAACGATATATAAGCGGCACGCAAGTCATTCGATTTGAAACAAATGGTGTAGCCCTGAAAAGAGCTTTAGTTTGTGTGTTGATAATGCGAGAATATTTCAAAATATTTCAATTCCGATTGAAAAAAACAATGACGTCACTGTGACGGTTTTAAGCCGAAAGAATTTTGAAACGGGAAAAAACATTTATATTTTCTAGTGTACGGAAAATAATTGCGCTATTTATTTAGAGATGTCACTAAGCCACCAAAATATTCATAAAAATAATCATGATGCAGCTTTTGCTATTCGTTGACAGATGTCACTAAGCAATCTAAAAATCGAATCATTCAAATTATGTACACTCCCACAGATTTTGTCACTAACGACCCGGGTTTCGCCTTTCGGCATCTTCAGGCGTTCAAGCGCACGGATGAACTTGAACTGACGCTTAGTAAATGGATGTTTCGTGTTTATATATTAAATAAATGTATCACTGAGTCTAAAGCCATCGCTGGCGAAAAAGGGTAAGCTCATGGGAATTCCCAAAGATTTGAGTAGTGAGTGGTTTTTAGAATTATATTTATTTGTTTGTCGGCAAAGGTTTTATGATATTACTTTTTCGCCAGCGATGGCTTTAGACTCAGTGATACATTTATTTAATATATAAACACGAAACATCCATTTACTAAGCGTCAGTTCAAGTTCATCCGTGCGCTTGAACGCCTGAAGATGCCGAAAGGCGAAACCCGGGTCGTTAGTGACAAAATCTGTGGGAGTGTACATAATTTGAATGATTCAAATTTAATATTGAAATTCCACCAAGCACCTTCAGTCGAAATCTTAAATTAGATCTAAAAATCGGCGAAAGTAATATTGAAGCCGACGTTATTTGTTAACAGATGTCGCTACAATGTCGATAAAAAAACAAATCTACAGTAATTGTTGTATAGGTTTGTATTTTGTGTCGTGCATGGATATGTTGTTTGCTTTTTCCTTTAAGCGATTTGCGATCATATCTAACTTTCGATTTGAAGTGGTTGGTAGCCCTAAAAAGGACTTTTGTATGTGTGTTAAAAGTGCAGTGATTCGACTGATGGCGTTCGTCAAGTTCTTTCCTCCTATTCTGGAAGGGTAAAACCAGCAACATTATCATAATGTAGTCGACGTCGTCGTGTTTCCTCAATGCGGCTTTTTTAAGAAATTTCGTGATTTTCGAGATTTTTTTCAAAAAACTTCAAATCATTTTTTGGTAGAAAATTTTTCATGAAAACCTAGGTTTGGCTAGGTTAGGTTAAGTTGGGTTAGCTTTTAAGCAAGGCTTGTTTGGGTTTGGTTAGATTAGGTTAAACTTGGTCAAGTATTTCGTTGGGTCAGTTTAGAGTAAGTTAGGTTAGGTTAGGTTAGGTAAGGTTGATAATTATATATTAGGTTAGGATTGCATTTATTTGGTAACTATTTCAAAATTATTTTTGCTTAGTATTTTTCTGTCCTAGTCCATTCTTTTAGTCATCCTTAGCGCTATAAAATTACAAAGCTACGGTGGCGATGACGATTTCTTTTTGTTTAAAGAGTCCGAGATACGACGACTTTTGAAGAATACTTGCTATTTTTCCTCAGAAAATACTAGTTTATGATAGTTGTATAATATACTTATCCGACACAATCGTCTTCTTTTTTCCTATGTTCTTCACACCATTCTCTTAATGTTCGCATTTGAAATGTCACATCCAGTCATTTTTACATCTTAGACTTAGAGAGATCACTATTAAAAAATATTTCGGCTCCCGGAGAAAATTGATCGCATCCTAAATTGGTGTCGCAAAAAATATTTTGTCACTCGAAAAAATATCGCATCCAAAAAAGGTGTCGCAAAAAAAACGGCTCTCAAAAAATATTTCGGCTCTCGGAGAAAATTGATCCTCAATCGTACAGAATAAAAATACAGAATTTTCAAATAGAAAAAAACAGTTTTTTAAGGATAAATGCTATATCTATGGACTGTAAATTTTAAGTGAAGCCAATTAGTGATACTAGGCGGGAAGTCAAATAAACGCCGCGACTTCGCTTAGGACTGGATTGAAAGAAATTTATTTTGCTTTTAAAAGTTGTTGATTTGGAAATAGATTCATTTGTGCGTTTAATAGCAGTATCAATCGCAATCAAAAATTGACAACTTTGAAATAGCATGTGGATTGGTTATCTAACACGAAGAACTTAGAGATTTAAATTCTTACAATGTGCAAACACGACAATAGAATTCACAAAAACTGCATTGCGAACAACGACAGATTTTCTCGTGTCCTGCAACTGCAAAATTCCGCGTCCCAGGCTCGAACACAGCACTCTGGATTACCAGTCGAGCTCTCTATCAACTGAGCTAACGTCATAATTATCAGAGGCGATAAAAATACATTATATAAATCAAACATTTGAAAATGGAACGATATTTGTTATTCAAACTGACTTCGATTGTTTGTATTCAAGATTCAAAAATGGAATATTAAGACATCTGTCAAATAATGAATGTGGTATATTTTACATAATATAGTCTCGACAGTCAAATGTAAATATTCCATGTGTGTCATATATAAAATTAAATATTTTACGTTTGAACAGAGGGTATTTAGAATTTATCCCGATACTTAAAATTTTTTGAATCTTTTGTTTTAAATAACGAGTAAACGTGTCTATGCTTTGGAAAGGTAAATTTATGATCAAATACTAATATAAATAAAGTAAGCGAAATAGTTTGATAGATTGGGGTCAACAAGACTAAAATACGGCAAAGTGAGCCAAGTTAGGATGATGCGAAAAAGTGAACTGACCCACCCTTTTTATTGCATAATTTCAATCATTTTTTCTCTAATTTTTTATGCTTTCGATGGATTCGTCGGTAGCTTTGTGGAAGTTCATTTTAATATAAAAGTATAAAATCTATATATTAATAGTCGATAAAATAATCACAAATGACAATTCACAAATGTGTGTGTACTGATGTCCTCGGGTCTTTTTCTTCTTCTACGAAATATTATGTTAGCTTACTTGAAAATTAGTTGAATAAAATATATATACTACGAAAAATGATTGTTAGCAAACTTGAACATTATTCCAAAAATTTAATAATTTACAATTTAAAAACTGCAGGGCTGTCGATTTATGCTACTATGAAAAATGATTGTTAGGAAACTTGAACATTATTCCAAAGATTTAATAATTTACGAAATTTCTGCTACTACGAAAAATAGTTATTAGCAAACTTAAACATTATTCCAAAAAATTAATAATTTACAATTTAAAAACTGCAGGGCTGTCGATATATGCGCCAAGGTCGATTTATGCTACCATGAAAAATGATTGTTAGCAAACTTGAACATTATTGAAAAATGATTGTTAGCAAACTTGAACATTATTCCAAAAATTAAATAATTTAGAATTTAAATACTGCAGGGCAGGGCTGTCGATATATGCCCCAAGATATATTTCTTTTACTATCAGAATTTCTGGCTTATTTAATAAATAGGTTTGTAATTTATTTTTCACGCCAGTAATTTTTCTGACTACTTAAAAATCCAACAAAAATCCCCCCGTTGGGGTCAACGGGCTTACAGCTAGTACTATATATATAAAGAACGTCAAAAAAATATTTCGTGACATTTGACAGCAAAAGTACATTGTGAATAATATTACATAACGTTAGTAAGCCATTATTTTATGGTTATTTTTAAATGCATGTAAATAAAGATATTATGTGTAAACTGCTACGTACATAATTCCTGTGTCCACTGTCAATACTTGATGGAAAAGCATTCTATATTTATATTAAACAGTTTTTCTCTTATTAAATGTTCTTATATAATCTCGAATGCGAAATTATTAACAAAGAGAGTTTTAAGTGATTATTTTCATGATGTTCAAGGAATATTGTACAATTTAAGATTTCGACTGAAAGTGCTTGGTAGAATTTCAATATTAAATTTTAATCGTTCAGATTATGTACGTTCTCAAAGATTTTGTCACTAACAACCCGGGTTTCGCCTTTCGGCGTCTTCATGCGTTCAAGTGCACGGATGAACTTGAACTGACACTTAGTAAATGAATGATTCGTGTTTATTGATACGACTCCATTTTGTAGGTGCCTTGACCTCCTTGCCCGCCTCCTAATGCGCAGCTCCCAAGCAATATATAAAAGTCGCGGATAATATTTTTGTTTACTTTTGCCAAAATATGTTACAAAGTGTAGAGTATATGGGTAGAAGACTTTTTTCAAATCGGCACGTTCAACGGCAAATAAACAAAATAATATCTGAGAACGCGGCCGCTTTCTAAAATTTAGTAACATGATAATTTCTTGGAAATAGTATTTAGACATAGTTCAAGTACCGAGCGCTTGAAGAAGCCACCTCACGGACGTTTTGATGCAGGACGCTACCCCCTCCCTTAAAAACACAATAATACGCCCCCCCCCCCTCTTTTCTCCTCCCCCGCTTAGTTGCCAATTATTCAGTTTTAAAAATAGATTATTCGGTCACTTCTTTTTGGGACTTCTTTTGGGACACCGTAAGCCGCAGGTCATGAGGAATCGCTGTGGGCCTCTCAGATCGCGCCGATATTAATACAGACTTGGTGAGAATTTCTCGTCAATATAATTAATTTAAAACTACATAAATACCACTATCTTCAATTACGTCGGCGTCGATCTGGTTTATTTATAATTATTTTACTAATTTGAAATATTATTATAGATATTTTGTTAAATACTTTGTTTATTGTGTATCTGTGCCTAACCCATATATTTGTGTTATTTGTTCTGTTTAAGAAAGCCCGCTGTAATAATTGTTCGAGACGGAAGCGTTGTTGTAAAATCATTTGCTATCATCATCTATCTATTAAAATCATTTATCTTTGTTAAATTCATTTATTCAATTTTTTTTTAAATCATTTACTAAAAACTAATTGCTAAAATAATTTACCAATCTCATTTATCTATTAAAATCGTTTCTCTGTTAAAACCATTTATTTGTTAAACGCATTTATCTATTAAAATCATTTGTAAAGAAATTATTAACTGTAACGTCATGCGTCTGGGGGATAACCATCCATCAACCTAAATACTATTGAGTTTAACACTAATTATTAAAGTATCGCTATAGGTTATAGTAAAGGTGATAGTACAATTAATTAATTAACGCTAAAGATTATAGTACAATTAAATTACAGTAGGTGGCGCGTGTTTTGTATCATAGACAATCGGCAGCAAACGTCAAACAGACAGAAAAAGAAAGCATGCACTTCAATAAACACAATTAAAACGCAAACACTTTCTTTCTTCAAGTGGCATTGCAACGCTTGCCGGGTACCGGCTAGTAAGCTATAAAATTGTCTTGAACGAATATCTTCTGCTATTTTAAATTTTGTGTACTTATAGAGATTCCTATTGACAAAAATCGCAAGCTACATTAAGGTTTCCGCTTATTTTTGGTCGTGTTGCGACATCTGTTATCGAATAACGCAAGCTACATTGACGATTTTAGCTTAATCTTTGGTCGTGTAGAAAAGTCTATTGACAAATAACAAAAACACAATACATTATTATTTTCGCCGATTTTTTGGTCGTGTAGTGACATCTCTGAATGACTAGCGCAACTAATTGGCGTTCACTAAATGAAACAAAACTCTGGCTTTTTCATACAAAATAAAAATTCTTCCTTTTTCCTTGGATTTATTAAGTAGTCGTGCAATATTCAATATTTACAACGTTGCCATGGTTACTTATGGCAACGATGTAATCATTTTGTTAACATTGGATTGGCATTAAAAGAAAATATTCAAAACTTTCAGAAGTTGATGTCTGAAGAGCCGCAAACAACTATGCAAAGAGCCGCGCTTTGCCAACACCTTGTCTAAGCTATAGTTATATTATAAATAAATATTGTCTGATCCGTGTCGCAGCGAACAACATCATTGGCTTCCTGACGGACCTCACTGGTTCGAATACCAGTACGAACAGTATTTTTTCCATTGATATATATTGATATGTCGTACAAAATACATATCACCGGAGCGCGCGGGATTTTTAGAACCATATGGAAAATGTTAATAGCGGATAGTGTTGTTTTTGAAAAAAAAATGCCGCGACCAGGTATTGACCCTAGCCCATTGGGACATATCAAACTTATAAACTAACTAACCTTATCCGTTATTAAAATAATGACTGTGCACTTCCCCCCCAAACCAACCACCGAATCCGTTAAAAATATTATTCAAATACTTTCTAATGACTTGAGCTTTTTGAAAACTATTTTTTTGAATTCAAACTTCGAAGATACGTTACGATCAGTGCATGTTGACTTGCGTCAGCCCAAAAATAGTTGTACTTAACGCTCCCATTGCAGTTTTGAATCAAAGCTTGGCACGCATCTGGAGTATCTCATAACTGAAAAAATGTACATATGTCGAATTTTAATATTCGCATTAGAATGTCTATAATGGAAGGTTAGTAAATAAAATTTCAACTTGGTATTTCAATTTTTATATTTAAGCAACATGGTTACGTTTTTCTGGTAATCAAATTTGAAATGTGAAGTTTCATTCGAGCATGTGAAATTTAAGAAATACGGTTTCTTCGCAAAACTCTCGGTTTCTTCGTTCCACAATGTTTTAATGTGAAGCCAGCAAGCAGGTAAGTTATGTTTCATTAATAATTTATATAGTTCTAAGCAAGCCATCTGAAAAGTTTAAGTTATAATGTTATAAAAAGTGAAAAAACTAAAAAAAAATCTGGTTGAAGGGTTATATAATATAGAGATTATATACTTAAACAATAATTAAAAAATTTATAAGGTGAAAAAATTAAGTATTTTAGTTCTACAATAATTATTTTTTTATATAGTAAATAGCTATCTATATCAGTGTGTGCCTTCATCAGAACTATATTAATATAGAATTAGTTCTAATGAAGGCGTTCCCGGCTAATAGCTATCAACTATATAAAAAAATAATTATAGTAGAACTAAAATACTTTGTTATTTTTTCACTTTATTACAATGGAGATCAACCAAGTGAATGCCAATTCCACTTCATGACTCGCAACAAAGGGTTTGAGTGAAATAATTGATAATCAAGTAGTCAGATTTAGTACCTGTAGGGATTTAGGTTGTTTGCAAGAGAGGTATGGCTGGGTAGCTAACATAATTCTATAGATTTCTTTCTCTTGTAAATTTAGCGAAACGCAGAGATCTCCTAATCCTTGGAGATAGCAAGCTTGCAGTCGATACCCTTGGGTTAAGGTGTAAGCGGATCCGTCACGCTTTGTGTTGCTATCTTTTGAGGACTTCAGTAAATATTCGCATATGAGCGGCAATACGTCACTATAAAATAATACATATATCATTAGTAACTAGCTTATCGATTTCACTTTGTTTTTTCAAATTCACTTGATTGTTTACACACTTCTGAGTCCGAACTCTGATGAAATCTTTGGAAACATCAGCCAGGCTCACAAGCAACCGAAAAGATGCAATGACGACAGACGGCCGAAACGTCTCCCTCAACCTGTTTACTAGCAAAGACCACACCGCGTGGACCAGAGGCAGGAGATCGTCTTCCTGATTGCGGATGGCTGTGATGCCTTCTCTGAAAACATCGAGCGCCGACAGCTGCTGATCTCTGTCATTTGATGGAATAAAGTTTAGGACGCTCTTCAGCACAGATACGATCATTGCTATGTGCGGATCAGGACTTTTATTTTCATCATCCGGCCAGTCAACTGAAATGCAGAAATGTCATCAACATCCGGAGGTACATTGAGATGAAATGATTGAATTTGATTAGTAATTATGGATTTGAAAATGAGACACAAATTTTATAGTTTTTCATGTCGTACCTTATTATTATTACATACTTCATATAAATCAATTTCTTGTTCGAATTATAGATACGAAAATTCCTTAACAGTGTTTAAGATGACTGAATAATTCGAATATTTTTAAAGCCGTTCTATAATATATCATACTAAATTTAAATTTGGATTTTTGGCACGCGGACCCAAAAAGGTTCGCTTTCCCTGCTCCAAGTCTTCTTTTTCATGATAGGTAAGAGTAGAGTGAATACAAATTTACAGGACTATGTTGATTAAAAAAATGTGTATCAAAATTTTACCACTTTCAGAATTCAAAGTGACTCCATTCCCTTATCCTGTTCGGAGTGTCAGTTGTCTAATTAGGAAACGATCCTCGAAAAAAGTGTCAATATCTGGGTTAATTTTTTTACTGAAAACAAGTCTCAAACAACAGAAAAGCTGACAAAGTCAAAACCGTGAACGATTATTCAATCATTTAAAATAAAATATCAGCAGATTACCGTCATTGTGTCCTTTTTCAATTAATGATCTTTCAGTGAGTATTTCTTCATGGACCTCGAATTTCATGTATTTACAATTTTTAAAGTCTAGCAAACTGGGAAGCGCAGCACCAGTATTGCTGACAGAAAGTGTGTTGTCCGGGGATTCCTCGCTAATGAAATATTTAGATTTTACAAATTTTATGAAAGTGTAAAATAATTTCAAAAACATGGTGATGCTTCCGTTTCCAGTCCGTTGACTGCACCGTTGTAAAACCTGAAGGAGTAAATTCACATTATTAATTTTCAATAAAAGCTAACGTGTCAAATGCTCGCATGGTTTCAAAATAAATTCAATGATAACAAATCTTTCAACACGAATGCTGATCTCACATTACTGACGATATCATAGAGGCACGGCAGAAGGGGGGCATCACCATATTTCATCACTACCAGTAGAACATCTAGTACTTTGCCGTTATCGTTTATCTGAAACAATTAAACGGTGAAATTAGAAGCACACAGACAGATCGAAGATATTGATTGAATTGACATTTACTTAATCATAGTTAATAGCTATTTTGGCGTGCGCCATCGTCAGAACTATATATATACTGGCTCAGAAGAGATACACAATACATCTTAATATATATGATTATAAAAACTGTAGAACTAAATACTTTGCTCTTTTGTTACCCTATTAGATCTAAGATACATTGTTATGAAATTGTACAAGAAAATAAATTGAATACTTTTTTTAATTTCATATTCGCCTCGTGTGTGAAATAATCTGCATTCTCCTTGATGAGTAGAGGTATACCGTCCGACTGACAGGCCTCCGCCAGGTGGGAGAGAGCCGCCACCCCGGAGAGGCGGACGGCTTCATTGCTGCTACCTGAAAGGAGAGGTGATTATTTAACGGGAAACAATCATTTTTGTAATGTTTCTGAAAGTTTTAGCGAAACGACATGTACCTGCACGCTCCAATATTAAATAAAGTGACTTTTGCAAATACTGTTGAGTACACGCGGGACGATCTCGCAGAGCGATAGCCATCTTGCCGACTCCTTCAGTCATTAGACATATTTTGGTGATATTATTTTGAGCTTCCCAGACGGTCGAGCAATAATCCTCATCAGTGCCGTAAATGTCTTCCGCGCAATCAGGGCGGTCGTAACCGAGATCTGTGTATCTGATATCGACACCACCTTCGTAGAGGCCGGGGGTCCTCTCACTCTTCCACTCTCTCGGATTGTAAATTCCAATGTCTAGCGTCTCGTCTCGGCCAGGTGTTCTTCCTTGACGGCAGACGCCGGTCGGAGGATACCAATTTTCAGGCTCCAGGTAGGTAGCAATGACATTTTTGATTAAATTTTCTTTAGTTTCGAATTCGTCCAGAGTTACTGAATGTTGGGGTGCTGAAATCGAAAAATGAACGGTGAATGCTGGTCAAACTAATGTTGCATGCAATTATTACCACTGTCACAGTTTTGACCGTTATAGTCTTATATACCTCTTACATAGGAAATGATGATTACTTCCACTCCATTTATGCATGACGTAATAAAAGTTTAAATTGTATCAGTCTCAATCATTCTACAGCTAACAAGTGTGGGGATCGTTTTGTGTAGTATTTATTCAGATTTTTTATTTGCATCAATTACGGGAAAATTCGGGCAAAAATGGTTTAAGTAATTGTGTGATGAAAGAGAAATTTTATCCCTCTAATAAATATTTCTACATCTAAGAAGTTTGTTTTTATTAATTTGATTATAATATTTTTATAATATGTCATATATAAGCGAATATATGACATATTTTCTCTCGGAATGTCAGGTATAGCCGCATGCGGCATTTAGTCATTAACACAGAAATCGATACGACCATATTTTATTTTAACTTCTACAAATTAATTTTACTAGGATTAAGCTGAAAGTGAAATATTACAAAAATTAAGAATTTTTGAATTCCTTATAGGAAAAAATGGTGTGCATATGTGGAATGGAAATTGGAAATTCCTCTTACCTGCGCATATTTCATTCAAAATGAATATGATTTCATTTTTATGATCATGGTGTCGCTTAAAATTATCAAGCAGATGGTCGACAATCAGATGAACGGCTTCACATCTGCCTAAAATTTCACATATCTGCAAAGCGGAACGTAGATTTTCAGGATTGTCCAAGAAAGTGAACACCTGCCAGGGGCAGATATTCGTCGCCAACACATTATTTTCCACGTCTGAAATGATCATCAAAAAGTTAGTCGATTTTTATCATATTTTTTCTCAGATCAATTACTGGTCAGAATTTAAATCATCTTTTGGTCATAATAAAACCATCTGTTTCAAAATAAACACACTTTCGATATTGGTAGAAATTTTAAAGTTCCACATTTAAATAACAAGTCTGTCAAACTAGACAAACAGGAATTGATGATTCAGATCTTTTGAATGATCAAATAATTTTTGCTAGTTCCCCGTTACTTTATTTATTGCATTAGCCCTTGCTAACTATTCTTTTATATAATTTAAAAAAATATATATACATATATATATATATATATATATATCTTTTGTTAGAATTGATATGGTCTTTGAAAAATTTATTTTTCAGAATCTTCCTGGCTGTCGATTCTGTTTAAGTATGTAACTATCATTAAGCCTATTCACTTTATTAATATAGAATTTTATCACTTTGTCAAAAATTTCCCAAATTTTAATTATGTTTGTAATTACTTTCAATCCCCAGTCTAAATTTATTAATCTGAGATGACTTTTTAATTATATGTTAGATGTGTTAAACATTTTAATTTTGTGTTATTTTAGAATAATTTTTAATGTAATTGGTAATTTCTTTTCAATACCAATTGTTGTTTATAACTGTTCATTTTTGTATAAATAGCATTGTTAAATTATATTTCTTATCAGTTGACGATGCTCGTAATGAGCGAAACCGGTCCTGACATATTAAATAAAGTGGAATGAAGTACAAAGGAATATTGTGTTTTTACTAATATAATGCCTTTCCACCAAGTATTGACAGTGAACACCCTAAAAGTGATAAAATTATTATATGGTCAGAATAAAATTATTAAGTGGTCAGAATAAAATCTATTGTATGGTCAGATTTTCATGACAATTTTGATTGCGTCGATTTTTCAACACTTTATGTGCGAAAAAAATTCTGCACATTCGACATTTTTTTATTTTTTTTTTATTTTGGGAATAAATACAATGTATACAAGACTTATTCTACATTTTTTTTAAATATTATTTATATTTACATATATTTCGCGGCGAAATAGGTCCAGATAATATTTAAAAAAAGTGTCAAATATGCAGTAATTATTTGAAATTAAAAAAAAATATCAGATAATATTTTTTTTAAATTTCGAATAAGTGCTTCATATTTGAGCACATTTTATTTATTCCCGAAATTCACAGCAGGAATTCGAAATTTTAAAAAATATTCTTCTTCTTTGGCCATGTTCCATTGGCGGATCCAAGGGGGGGGGGGCATGGCCTCCCCCTGAGGAGATTTTTTTTCTTCATTAAAACTTTATGATGTTTTATAGAATACATACTTAATTATGTATTGACTACTTTTATATAGATATATTATTTTTAAATCATCTATTTTTTAATGTATTATCTTTTTATGATGTCTATTTTCGAATTGAATGGCTCCCTCCTTGGACAATTTCTGGATCCGCCAATGCCATGTTCGCTCCCTATGTGGAAGCATATGGCCGCCACGCGACACCTCCATGTTTCCCTGTCTCCCGCCAATTGCTTTGCTTCTTCCCATGACATGCCAGCATCCCTCAGTTCCGCCGAGTACATCCTATGGATAGTACCCGACGGACGTCCGGGACGCCGGAATCCCACCGGTCGAAAGAAGAGGCAGGCAGGATTGAGGCTTTCCGGAGGCATTCGCAGCACGTGACCCGATATATCTGAACCGATTCCACGGCGAAATTTCCATCGTCCTCTTAGGCTTAACTTTTAAATTAAAAATTGCCTGTATCTTATTTTTAATGTCATCATTTAATTTCATCGTGTCATTTGCTAATATTTCATGTAAATGTTCTTCTGTTTTAAATACAATAACATCAGGTTTATCAATGCAGTATAAATATATAGTCCAGTAATACATTGCTGCACTCTTCTTTTTACAGTATTACAGCGATAATAATCCTTTTTCATGTCGTAAAGAAGATCCATTAAACGTTGCCAAACGATGGGAACTAGTATTGTCTCTGATGGGAACTGTCAATTCATCCTTCACAATACTAGTGATTTATGCAATGGCCATGGCGCTGGTAGCATCACTCGCCTATTGGACGATTTGCCGTAAACAACTTCACTTTGCAGTTTTGCACCAATATGATTGCAATACGATGACATCATTATCATCAAAAAAATTCAGATTACTTGTCAAAATAAATATGACCAATGTCATTTAGATTCTGACCATTTAATATAAATTCTGACCAATGTATTAAAAATTCTGACCGTTAAAATACGAGCCATTAAAAACTGGCGTAAAATCATTTATTTTGGAGACACTTTATCAAAGATAGCTAAATTGTTGCCAGAAAATATAGAATCCGCATTTTATACAGTTAATAATTTAGGTAGAATTTTATTAAACAGTAAAGATCGCACATAATCATTGTCACAGAGTGGTATCTATTGCCTCTCTTGTGGAGACTGCCAAGCTTCTTATGTAGGGCAGACAGGTAGAAACTTAAATATTTCTAATTCTATTAAAGAACATATAAGATGTCTAAAAAGTAACAATTTTTCAGAGTTTGCCAATCACCCTATAGAAAACAAGCAATATTTTTAATCAGAATAGTAATGTAGAAATACTCCATTGTGTAAATAAAAAAGGTTTTAAAATAGCTTAGAATTTTTAGAAATAAATAAAAACAACAAAGAATTATTATTAAATAATATCTTAAATAGGACGGGTTGCTCGCCGCTGCTAAATTTATTTCCAATTGTTTAACCCTTATTGATGCAACTCATAAGTCAATCATTTTTAAAAGTAAATGTCATTTGAAAAAATTTCATCTTCAAAATATTATTATTTTATTGTTATGGAGTTAGATCGAGTAAATGTCCATTAAATTAATAAATAACATGTAACAAAAAAAATCACCAATAATAACCGATTCCTCTGTCAGCTTTATACTAGAGCATTCCATTTTGAAAATATCAAGCAAGATGACTGTGAATCTATTCAGCATGGCGGACGAGCTCAAGATCTGGGTCAATTTTTGCAGTGAACTGTCTGGCGAAGATAACAACCGCAGATAGCCTTTCAACAGATTCAACTCGGAGATTTGTTTAGAAGCATCTGTAACATCATAAGGATTGACTGTCATAGATAGACATCATCTTATTGATAATCAAATATTTTTTACTGACAACACTCACCAAAACAGTAGAGATAGCTGCGGGTCTTTTTGAGAAGAGAAACAAAGCCATCTTCGACAATGTGAACAAAAAGTTTTCCATCATTGACCGATACATTGCTGGCAAAGCGTTTGAGTGCTTCACGGCAGACTTCTACGATCCGAGGATCGTCCTCTTCAGACAGTGCAATTAAAATATCCAAGATGTATTTTAATGATGGATGCATATTTCTGAAATGTTGTGAATGCTTGAATCTTTTACGAATTGTTCACAGAGTAAGAGAATCACCATTACATGAAATCCTATTGCGTCACTCATTCCAATTATATAAGGAAACAGAAACATATTTCGTAGTATCGCTACTAATAACGGCAGTAAGGCACAGTTAGCTCCATGACATACAATTTAATTGTTAAGTAGGGTAAAATATCAAGGTATTTCAGTTCTACAGTTTTTTAAAAAGTTAAAGGTTGAATGGCGTAATGACTATGGCCGAAATAACTATCAACCTTTAACTTTTTAAAAAACTGTAGAACTGAAATACCTTGATATTTTACCCTATTAAAATGGAGTTCTACCAAGTAAATGCCAAATCAATAAATTAATTGTTAAGCTTATAACTTATCAGTAATTTTATTTATCAGTAAAAATGAAGTGTGTCTGAGAATTGGTAAGCAATAAAATTAAGTCAAACTAAAAATATGTAATTTGCTTCACACAAGTAAAGGTTTTGTGAACTCTCTTTTTATTGATAAAAGAAAACATATTTGCTTTTCTACTTTTTTCATAAAATATGATTACATCCAAAAAAAAAATTAATACACACATATTATTATCTTTCTTTTGAAGTAAATATAAAGTAGTAACTTGTTGACTCGAACACGCTAAAATTTATGGCCTCATCTTGCATTTTCCCTATTAATGATCCACATTTCATGTAATATATTGAATTATTGGCATTTTTGCGTTTGTTTTAATATGTATTAAAACCAGAGCTGTGGAGTCAGAGTCTGAGTCGGACTGATTTAACTAGTTTGCGCCATGGCGCCCGCCAACTAAATTGGGCAAATCGTTAAATTCCCGGCATTTCAGATTTAAAAATTCTTGGAAGAGCTAAAAAAAAAGCGAATCACGTTGATTGTTTGGGCAAATCAGACGAAAGTCTCAGTTTGACTTGCAAGAAATCTGTGGTGCCCACTGCCCTTCCAATATTTTAGAATGTGCTCTAGGGTCCAAAAAGGTTGGTAACCCCTGCTCTATTCTATCCAAAATACAACGATACTTGCGCTTGATGTAATATTTTGTATGTTAATATAATACATTTTTTTAAATTCGCATTTCTAAAAAACAACAACCTCAAAATCGCATAAAAAGTATTGATTGTATAATGTATGAAGGTTCCAACAAAAAAATGTCAATGTCAAAATTGTCAAGCTCTCAATGTAGCTTTATTGTTACTATTTTTATAATAATGTCAATAAAAAGTTATATGCTCTTCATTTCAGGCGGAATAGATATTCAGTGTTTTATTTTCTACAACTAGATTTTCAACATTTGCAAGCAGTGTTTTAAATTGAAAATTTGAAACCATGAATCGATAAAATATTATAAGAACAGTTTACCTGGGACAATATTTCACAATGTCGGAGCACATCAGACCTGTTTCCAAACGAACGCAGCTTTGGGGATGTGACCGCAGAGGGACGAGGCTCATCAAAAGTGTCGTCAGCTTTTCCCCGGCTGCACGGAACCATTCCTCGTTCCTTTCAGCCCGCTCGAGGTGCTCCATCATACCTTCGTCACCCCGAGATCTTAGTTTGAGCCCAAACGGATCTGTTCCTGGCGGGGGTCGAGGCTTGTATCCGTACGACGCGATGACATTCGCAAAACGGTTGTCTGTTAGATCACTAACCTCTTTGAAACTCTGGTCCATCATGACGAGACAGAGAATGCTGCGAATTCCTTGGATAGCTAACTAAAATAAGAATTTCAATATAATCATTCAACCCGAATCGGAATTCAATCAAATATTATTTTAATGAAAATGGAATTTCTACAATTAAGCAATCCTCTGAAATCGCTGTTTAGTAAACACTTTGTTCATTTAATCAACTTTTACCAAAATGGCGACCAAACAAAGTGGTGAACCTTCCCGGAGAACACAGAGTACAAAATTATTCAGGAGAAAATTTTGTTGTTTTGAGTTTTAGCAAATCCTTTGTGGTTGATAAATTTTTCATACCTGGCAGATATTTTTACAAAATGCAATGAAGTTAACTTATCATTACAAGAAAAAAGAATTACAATTTTGTAAATAGGTTACCCTGTGCTAGATAAATCTTCGTAAATTTTGATAAAAATCTATAAATCATTTGATTAAAATGTTTAAAATTTTCAAGGAAAGCTCTAAATGCACACAATTAACATTCTCAATATATTCGATTACAAAATTTTACCCACGCAAGTTAAAAAGCGTCCTTGCTTTTCTTCTCCTTTGGCAATCTCTTGCAAGGCTCCCATCAGACCTGGTAAAAAAAACATCAACACATCACCGACACGCTCGCACAGGTCGCGGTTCAAAGAGGGCAAATGGAATGCTTTCATTTGATCTTCGTGGACTGTGCTCAATGCCAGTATACACTGCAATGCATTGATTCTGAAAGAGAAAAATAAATTACTCAGAATCTCAGCGGATCGGTTTCATAGAGCTTTTCCAGCTTTGCATTCGAAAGAATAGTTCACCTGAGCGTTCTGTATCGTTGATTTTTTGCAATCTGCACGCACAAGTAGATACCGTGTCCGAGTTGCGGGGCGTTGCGCCTCGAGTACAGTTTGTTGACAGTGTCGCGAGGCAGTCTCAGTGTCATCTCGGTGACGGCCTTGACGACGCTTAGAGCCAAGTCTTCATCTAGGTTCGCAACCACTACAATAGATGTATTGATCAAATAAATCTTTAGTTAAAAATAATTTTGAATCTTGGCCAGTAAGCAATCCAATGAGTTACAGACCTCGTAACAGTTGACAACCCAACATATGATAAATTGAGACTGGACTTTTTTAAGTTAGTTAAGAAATAAAATCAATTTTAAACCTAGTTAAAAAAAAATACAACCACGGCTTTCCGGAAGATGCATACAAGTCACACCAGTTATATTACGTAAAACGGAATAACAAAGTTATCAGTTTGAAATTTAAATTGAATATCTTCCAAATACCTTTGTCATGTGAATTTTTGTCAAAAATTTGACAAATCAGCACAGAAAAATATTTCAGAAAGTGATCGACATTTTCCACTTGAGTTCTGTGAAATATATTAGCCATGCCTCGGACTAGAGCCAACTGCAGGTCGTCTCTGTTCTCAATGCTGAAAACATAAATGCACTCTTGCTGAATATCATTCGCTTTTGTAGGAAAAATCATTCATGTTTTACAATAAAAATGGAAAAAGAATTACCCTGGAGTCGCTTTGCTCAAATGCACGGTGAATGGATACAATACATAAGTATGAATCTCTTGGAGAACGCTGTCGCGTAGAGACTCGCATTGTGACATAACAGCAGATAAATTGCTTACATGTGGTGATTTTGCGAATTTGTCACACAGAGGCTTCAGCTTCACAAATGCGCCTCTCACGTCTGAACAATTCATATTGGCAGTCATCTGGAAAAAATCACCACTGTTACGAGAAATAATGTAGGCAGCCGAAACATCAACTCTTCACTTTTGGCTCTGGGTTTCATGTTTATTTCATTCTAGAGTAGTTGTTGAGCCAAATTGAATTTACAAATCTACAACATCGAATACATATACCACCCGCGGTCACGGCAGAGAACTCTCTGCTTACCGGGAAGGTCTTTCTCAAGAGAAAATGAAAACGAATATTACTCAAGGTTTGGAAATCAATCGTCTTAAAAATAACATCGCCCAAGATCTGGCTTATTAAATTTTGAATCAGTCTTCTATCCCTCGATACACGAGTGTTATACTTCTTTATTTGTCAGGGAAGATGTCTGATGCAGGAGGGGAGTGAGAAATTACCGAACTACCATATAAATCAATACATGGAAGTCGTAGTTGATAATAGTCTGTGAGCCTGCCCACTTGAACTATCGCAAAAGGATGTACCCTTAGTCATCTTATAAAAGTATATTATCAACGGTCACCTCTTATTAGACAATTACACCATTAATAACTAGAAATTATTACAATATTGACGTTTCGCTTGTCATTGGAGTACGGAAAATTCCCGCTAGAACGAAACACTAACACTAGCCTAATGTATTTTTGTTTACTTTTCTCGGTTTACCATATCAACAAGAATTGTATAAAAATATGGATAATATTTAAACAGTGAAATTGTATCCGAACAGATGAACAAGTATTCGTGACCATAAAGGTAAGAATCTCAACAATTTCATATCTCGAACACGGGCAACCAAATCTTAATACATATTTTGCTCGTATTATTAAAATTTGAATTTCGCATTCTCGGGAAACATGTTCATAACAGCCACGGTAAATATTTTTTCGAACAAATTCTCGAAATTTGATTCATACAAGATTTTAAAAAGTGCCGACAGTTAGTTTTATTTTGTTTTCCATATTGTCTTTAGAGGAACTCTCATGAAAGATACGTTATTGAACTAATTGTTTTGGATAACTCTGTAGCCTGTTCGAATAATGCGCCATGTTCAAACATATTTTTCTCGACAATGGCTAGCTGTCATTTCTAATTCAATTAAAAAATCATAATATTCAATCTGACCGACCCTCACCCACAATCGATCTGTTCTACGACCATATTATAAATTCGCAAAACAAAAATGTTTTCTGCGAGACTGCGGAAGCTCTCCGAGGGCGTATCAAATGTTTTTAGGTTATCTCGTTTCTCCGCAGACGAGAGAGCGAAGGCGAAAAAGTTATTATTGATCAAGACTTTTGATAGGACCGTCGACCCATTCTCGAAGATCTATATTGAATCCCCGATGCACGTTCGGATAGCACCGCTCGACCCGCTGGAGCGCCCCGACGGTGATAGGCTGTCGGTATCGCTGTACGGCCGCGAGACGGACGGGTCCTCGAAGATCAGCATCAAGCGTACCGCCAACCGCATTGATGTCGTGGGTGACGGAGTAGACTCCGAAAGTGAAGCAGTCTGCGTGGTGAGCGCACCGGTCACCGCCAGTTTTGAAGTCAAAGCTCTAGGAAAATCGAGCATATCCGTCGACGGAATGCACTCGGACTCCTGTCATCTTAAGACCGTCTCGGGGTCCGTAAGGACTAAAAACGTTCGCGGCCGTAGCGTCGCGATCCGTACCGAGAGCGGACCTGTGTTCTGCGAAGGGACACTGCAGGCAGAAAGAATCGATATTCTTACAGAGTCTGCTGAAGGCGTAGCATGTCAGCACATCCGAGCTAATGTCTTAAAAATCACTACGAGAGGAGGAAACGTATCGTGCGATTCGTGTTATGCCGACGAGACACATGTAACGACTGTCCTGGGGTGCGTCCGGTTGGCGAATCTGCATGGAAACTGCAACGTCGAAATCTTGGAGATGGGCGACCTTTCCATGACAGGATTCGAAGGAAACGTCAATGCCATTCTGAAAAGGGGTAACATATATTTACAGGCCTCCCGTCTCGCCGGTAAAAACAGCGTGTTTCTCCACGAGTCTGGAATGGCAGACGTACGCATATCAAGCGAGCTTCGTTGTTTAAATTCAATAGAAATTATCGCTGGAAAATTGAACATTGAAGATGAGATCTCACACTGTGGGAATATTTTGGATGATCAGCAGCAAAAAATTTTTAAATATGAAAATCCCATCGGCGATGAACCCTCTCAAGACAGCGACGAACTGTCAAATGAGCTGCACGTTGAATGCAGGAATGGATCTGTGAAATTAAAGTCTTCCTCCTGGAAGAAAGATCTAGAAGATATGCTGAACAAGCCATCATCGTGAGCTCACTTGATGATTTTTTCACTGACGTATTATTCTAAATCTTGAGAAAATTATTCATCCTCATGCAGATAGCTTCGTTCTCTCGGAGATGAAGATAAAGTTGCCAAATATGAATCCGACTAATGAATATGTATTGTGATGAACGCTTTGAATGTGGTTTTTGCAAATCGATTGTTCTAAAATGTAAATAATTTGTTATCAAGTATGCGTAGAGCATTTTAAAGTGTTAATCTCTTTCAAGAATCTGCCACTTTGCTGTGAAAATGTCTAGTCTAATTGAGCACAGGCATCATGTAAATATTTATAGTTTTATTTTTTTTAACAAGTCAACACCTATTTATATTCTTAAAGGTTGGAAATGTGTTTTAGACTGTTTCGGAGTAATTGACATATTATTTGAATTTAAAGGTAACGTGTTTCTGTAAATCAAAAGTAAAAAAAAAAAACAATTAATTGCCTTTAGTAAGTACTGAAAAATTGATTGTAATCAAATTATTTTTATAATCTATAATGAAACATTATTTTACAGGCTCAACCAAAATACGACATTTCCAGCTTTTAAAATAATACTGTAATGTTAATTTCAACCTTAAATGCCTCTTCACCATGCATCTGTTCACCAAAGAAAATATTTGAATTTTACAATGGTCTGCTTCCTTTTAGGGTTCAAAAAATGTTAGTTAGCACAAAAAATAGCAATGTATTTGAATTAACAATTTGAAGTGGGATTTCAAATTCAATCTGCAGGGAGGAGTAGTTTTTGATAATTCATTGAAAATATTTGTTCATGTAATACTAACAATCTGATGCCAAAATATCTATTGACAGTAATTCACAATCTCTTTGGAACCAAAAATATTGCTTTATTTTTACATTAATTTAATGGAATTCCCAATGTAATCAATAAAGACAATATGAGTTGTCAATAGGATAATTTTTATAATAAGTAAGTACTATGATTGACAACTTTGTTGTTCCACTGGTCGTGTTCTTGGTTTACTAGACTATAAAACCAAATTAGAAATATATCAATACTTCAAACATGACATTACAATTATTTTTGTTTGAAAACATTTCAAAGCGCTACCAACATTTGGATTTTTAAAAAAAAAAAGAAATATTCATAACTAATGATACAAATTCTAAATCAATGAAACTAATTATCTATAATAAAACTTTTAATGGCCTCTTACAATTAATAACTTCTAATTTTGAATCAAAAATAAACTAAAATTAAATTAATTAGGTATGAAAGGTATCGTGAGTTTAAAAGCAAGTTAAATATGCCTTATCCGACCATGTAATTTATCACCGTTTAAAACAGTGGTTCTTAACGAGGGCGATGCCGCCCCCCTGGGGGCGTTTAGAAGTCTGGGCTAAAAAAAACGAGTTTCGGAGATATTTTGGGGAAAAGGTATAGGGAATTCAGGATATCAAATTCGTTCGTGAGCTAAAAAAAACAAGTTTCAGAGATATTTTGGGGAAAAAGTATAGGGAATTGAGGATTTCAAAGGATAATTTATTTATGCAAAAGGGGGTGATTCTTTCAATACAGTAAGAAACACTGGTTTAAAAGAACCTTATTATTTTAACACTTATTGTAGACTATTTTGACAATAAATCACAGAATTATCAATAATACTGATTAATTATTCAAAATACAAATTATATTCATGAAAACATCACCATACTTAAAAAATTGATCCACGGTTTGTTATTTTATTAACAACAGTATTTATTATCCCTTGAAGTCAGAATGAGGTGCAAAGCACAGAAAGGTGCACTGAGTTCGTTCAAATAACTTGATATCCTATAAAGATGAAATTGAAGTTATAGATATTTATACTGTTAAAAAAATGAAATTTTGGACTTCAACACATTTTAAAAACACAAAGAATTATTTTTATGAAGTTACCCAGTAAAATTTAATCCTTATAACTTCTATGTCGAGCTGGGCTTGATATTACAGATTTGGCATTTTTTTAAATTTAATAAATTTTAAATTATTTAAGATTTTTTTTTCATCCAAATACCAACAAGATGTATTGTGCATAAGATTAAGTTTGCTATACTGAAACATTCAAAATGTTTTTTATTTTAATTATACTGTAATACTTTTAAGGTGTCAATACTGTCAATACTTAGTGGAATGGCATTATAATAAAAATAAATGATTTTTAGTACTTTTTCCACTTAAAATTTATTTGATCAGGACCGGTTTCGCTCCTCGCGAGCATTATCAACTGATAAGAAAAATAAATTAAACAGTGCATTTATACAAGTTAAATTGAAATAAAAAGGTGTCGGCAACTACTAACAATGAAAAGGATTTACAAATTACATTAAGAGTTTCATTTTTCACTTTTAAGGTGTTCACTGTCAATTTGTTTAAAAATTTCCCAAATTTTAATTGTGTTTATAATTGATATCATTTGCCACCTATATTGATGACTTTTTTGTGTATTGAAGTGGAAAAAGTACTAAAAATCTTTTATTATACTGTAATAAAATAACTAGAAATTTCTTAGTTCTTATCCTCAATCTCGAAATTCCGTACCATCACAATCTCAAAATTTCGGGATAACAAAATTGGTCGACATCCCGGGATTCGAGACCATAGTTACTAGATGTATTGACCGATATCCAACATTTTTTCAAGTAACCATTATTGATAATTTCATATAACTAATCATAAAAGCCAGGAAAATGAACACCCATGGGCCAAAGAATTGGAGGAAATAATAATGTATATTTAAAATATTGAATTGTTTTTTTTTTGGTATCTTTTCCTACAATAATGGATATTTAGTTATTACATAATTATTCTTACGGAGAAAGGGAATTTGAGTTTTATTCAAGTTTTTATATTGATCAATTAATTTGAATATTGATAGTAATGAAAATCTATAGGCAAATCATGAATATACGTTTTATTTGTACTTTTTAGCATTTTTTATTTGTAGTAGAAAATCCATTGCATGAAATAATAGTACTACATAGAGAATTTTTCAATTTTATAATTTCGGTTTTTTGGGGGGCGTTAGATAATTTTGGATAATTTATTTCTGCTAAAGGGGGCGATTCCTTCAATACGGTTAAGAAACACTGATCTAAAGTCAAAACGGAGTTGAAAAAAAGTCATAATTATCATTTGTCTCATCTTTTTAGTCAATCATTTATCTCAATTCAATTTTATTGAAACGTTGACAGAACCTTCAAAATGATATTTCGACTTGTATTTATATGAAACTGAGAGATTGTTTGTATTTTTTTCATTTATATTATGCGAGCATGCCTATCGAGAGAAAACTAGTAATATTTTTGAGTTGTAATTTTGTAGAGCTATAGAAGAGAGGTATTCGAATATAATAGGTAATATTACTCAAAATATCAAATTTTTGGCTTATCAGATTGCGGAACTAGATGTTGAGAATGTTTTGATTATTACAAAATCATTCTCAACAGTTTTAATTAGTGTTTGTTGTCAATCTGTGTTAATCAATTGGCTCAATTTGAGTTTTATTTTTATCCTATCTGCTCCCGAACAATGACTGCGGAAAGTCATCTGATGGGCATCAGCCACTGTAAGAAACAAATTATATGTGAACTTTATAAAGCTGTAACTGCATTAATTTGACGATGCTGTTTGAGAATCATTTATTTGTACAATTTTATCAAACATTTGAATACTTCTGAATGCTAGAACTTAAAATTAGATTTTTCTTTATAAAAGTCAGGGGGTTGAATTGAAATTCTCGAATCAATTGGTAATGTAGACTAGATATTATAACACTTATGAAATCTTCGATACGTGAAAACCATTCAGCCAGTCACGGTTGTGACACACGCATAACGCATGTGCGTTCTCCCAAAAGCCTTTATGAAATATTTTTTAAATGCTAACATGCATAGCGATAATTGTTATATTTATTAACAGTGTGATATTATTTATATGATTTATAAAATTTAGTGCATAATCAATGTAAATAATGGTTAATTAGAGAATAATTAATGATATCAGAGTAACCTACAAAAAGGTGACCCTGGTTTTGTTAAGATTGTTCAAGAAAAGATTTTATAAAATTGTTTATCTGTTGATTATTAATATAAAATTTAGGTCTTCCTTAAAAAAAATTTTAAAATTGATGTGTATTGACAATAGTAATAAATAATTTTACAAAAGCTAACTGTAACTTGACATTATTTTAACCTTATATTGCAAACATATCATCGTCTGAGAGCTATACTGGGACATCTCAAAAATCTACTATTGAGGTGCAATGGAATGTTGTGCTCTATTTTAAAAGTTTTAAAGTTGTTTCTCTAATATAAAAAGAAATATTGGTCAATCAGACAGATATATCCCACTAACGTTATTGAAGGGAAAAAAATTCTTTAGCAAAAACAAAACACCTATTTATTTTTATTATTGAATAATCAAATTTAATCATATTCATTTGAGGTAGAAGAGACGGAAAAGAAGAAAGCAAAGAGTTATTGCTTAGGTCGACATTCACTGTCACTTGCCGCACTGTTGACTGGCGTTGAACAAAACGCACATGAAAAATGAACCAAATCGCTGAAAAACCTATGTGTGTAGACGCTTGCTTGGTCTTTCTTAATGAGGCTTAACTCAGACTGAAGGAATTGAAAACACTTCCTGCGTTGTTAGTTTCCCAACGGGATTAAAAATTTCAATCGAGGCATGCGATGATTTATCACAAAGTGCGTTGTATTTAACTTTTTTTTTAATCCGTTCAATGAAATAATTTATATTTTGCTTTATCGCAAGATATTCATGTAGAGCGAAACCGGTCCTGACCTTTTTAAATAAAGTACAAAGAAATATTTTGTTTTTATTAATATAATGCCTTTCCACCAAGTATTGACAGTGAACACCCTTAAAATACTTATTCAGAAAGAACACAATGTCACAATTTAATGGGAAGTATGTTATTGAGTCGTGTTCGGGCGCAAAACATTATCTAAAATTATATATTGTATGATCAACATCTCCGAAGTTTTCATCCAGCCTCTGGGCCTCAATCATATCTACACAAGCCGTGCTATGTTCTATTAATCTATTAAGTCAAATAGATTAATAGATCAGTGTTTCCCAACCAAAGATTATGTTATGTTTTGAAGCTAACTACTATGCTACTGTTATTGTGTCTTGTCATTTGTCGTTTCAAGTATCATATGCTATGGGTGGGTGAATGGTGGATGCAGTGGCGTAGCAAGGGGAGTGCGGCAGGGGCGGACTGCTCCGGGCGACACATTTTTGATAAATTATATTTATAAATGAAAACATTAAGCCACCTGTATTTAAAACCTCTAGTTCATAGGTGAAAAATAGCAGAAGCGATTAAAAAAAAAAATAGATATAAACATATTTGGGGCGGTAAATTCAAGGATCGTTCCGGGTGGCAGAACCCCTCCCTACACCACTGGGTGGATGCCGAAGATCTTCTCCTGTGAAAATAGTAGCTCAATATTTTAACAACCAGTTCGACACTGACAGTACAAAGAAAAGTCTGACGTCCAGAGGTCGGCAGACGCCGGCGTTCCACGCCAGATAACGCAGTAAGACATATCTAGGTAGGTACTTATAAAACATTCTCAGCATCGTTGCTTTATCTTCGACGGCTATGAGTATGTCTATGTATCCAATTTTTAATCTTACCGCGGAGTACCCGTCTGTCGTTCGTATTTAGGGTCAGTCTCGTTCGAGAAACGAGCATAAGCGTTCACTCCGTTTCGAAAAGTAGTTTCCTTTTGAACGATTCTCATAATAAAATAATTGAATTCGGTGTACCGTCAATATGTCGGATTCTGTTATCGCTCGCGATGAAATGTCAGAGTGCGTCAACGCGAATAAGATTAACTTCGGGTCAGAGTACAGATAGTTTTGTGTTTTCGTGTTTTCTCGACAAGTGGAACGATACATAAACAATTTGTCGATCGTTTCGAAAACAGTTCGCAGTCTGATCTCTCGGAATGTTGTATTATCGTTGTAACTACAGTCAAAGAAATATTTAAACGCATCACGAGCCGCAACTGTGAAATCGCTGCCGCTATCACCGAGGAGGTAACGTCAAAATGCCAGCCTGTGCGACTGACAACTTTTCACGCTTCGTGCGTTCTGCCGGAGACTTAACCGCTTGTTATGACTCGTGTCCAGAAGGAGGAGAGGCCAAATCCCGATCAACGTCATTGCCGTCACCCATTTCCACCTTGAGGAGAAGTTTTTCAAGCACTTTTTCGCTGATTCCAGAAGAAAGCTCGCACCCGACCGATAAAGAGTCAGATTCGGAGAGCAAATATTCTCTCCGGTGGATCACGCTTTACCTTGAATACTTCATTAGCACATTTCGATGGGCGCTATCGCAGATATTGAGTCCATCGTGGGGACAAATGCTTGTTGTCATTCCCACTCTATGGATATCGGCCTGCCTTTGGATATTCTGGAAATGTGCTCAATACCCCTTGAACATATTTGCGGCTTCGCAAAGAAGCAGAAGAAAGACTGTGGTTATGATCAGCGGAGGCAGTACTGTTCAAGCGCTCCATCTGGCCAGGAATTTCTACTGCTCCGGCGCACGGGTCGTCATCGTGGAGATCGAGGGTCTGTTCGGTCTCACTCGCTACTCCGCTGCCGTCGATAAATATTACACCGTTTCAAGACCCCGCGCGGATTCTCCTCAGAATTACATAAAAGCTCTCTGCGAAATCGCAGAGGCGGAAAAGGTGAACTATTACGTTCCGGTTTGTGCTTCGTCTTCTGCGTATTACGACGCCATCGCAAAACCGCATCTGGAAGTGTTAGGGTGTTCGTGCTTCGTGCCTGGGATCGGAGAGGTGTCGGCGCTAGATGACATTGCCGAAATTTTAGATCGCTGCCAAGAGATAGGAAAACACACTCCGAATTACGCTCGTGTCATCTCTGAGAGTGACATCGACGAGTGGTATCGCTCGAACGACGATGCGTCATCGGAAGCCCGCCACTTCATGGCGGCATGCGGTCCTTCGGGGATTGCGGAGCGGATAAGGTTTACGCTACCTGTTTCCGTCTCCGATTTCCGCATGGGGCGAGAGATGAGCGAAGAGAGGCCGTGGGTTGTCGTCCGAGATCCGAGCGGAGACCACTTTCTCGTGTGCGCTACCATCAAAGAATCACGCGTTGTCGCTAATGTCACTTGCAAAGTAGACCGTAGTGGCGGGACTCTCGCGCGCGTAAGCGATATGGAGATCGACGACTGGCTGAAGAGCTTCTTTTTGAGACTACCCACGCGAAAGCCCGTGACCGGACATGTCACCTTCCGCTTCGCTCGAGAGCGTGCCGGGGGCCCAATAATGCCGCTCGGAGCCAAAGTGGGTGTTTCACTTCCTTACATTTGTCACCCGAGCGCCAGCCCGCATCCCCACAGTCGGCCTTGCCAACGGGCGGTAGGCAAGCTGATAGGCACCGTCCTCGACAGGCGCGAAGCCCTCTTTGCATTTTGGGATCCTCTCCCCTACTGCGCCTACTATCGATTGCGTTTCCCTTTTTCGAGTGTAGTAGATTATGAAAAGAATAAAAAAGATCGGGGAATGACGTGGCGTCGCGCACGCTGATTGATTGAAAACAAATTGGCAACTCGGGAGAGAGAACCCAGACTCCTCGGTCGTCTCGTCGAGAGATTCACGAGGCGAGAATTTTTACTTTTGAACTTTTGAAAGAACGTGACTTATGTTCCAAGCACGGCGGTGATTTTGCACATACATTGAGCAATTGGTTGAATTATCTCACCCTTTTTTGCACGAAAATTTGTGACGGCATCTACTTATTTTTAGACTAATTTAAGGTAATAAAGTACAAATAGTTATCTGATGTATTTAATAATTTTATTATTGTTTTAATTAATTGTAAATAAATTTTTCTAACAAGATTTTTTTTTTTAACCTACCAAAAAATATATAATATAACAGTACATAACACAGAACATTGAACAGCTAAAGGTCGAATGGCGACGTTAAGAATGTACCTAAATTCCATCACATGTGCGTAAAGCTTTGCCCACTGTTTTTACGGCCTTAATATTTCGAATGAAATGTAAGTAGGTCTTTATATAGTTCACCCTTGTGCAATATTTTTCAAACTCACTTTTAATTACACTGCATTCATGTACATTCATACTAAGCGTTTTTATATTTACATAATATAAAAACCTAATCGGGGTCGGACCTGAAATCGGAGGTTTTGGGGATTATTGGATATAAAGAATTGCTTTGAACTTAAGAAATGATTTTCCAAAAACTTTTCAGTTTCAACCTCACTTACTAAGATTATTTGAAAATCCTCGCGAAAAGCTCGACTGCTTGTGATATTTATCATTATTAAACAGTACAATTAACGAAGCGAAGTGTTATTTGATATTATATAATAAGTAATTCGTTTTCACCAATAATTGACAGTGAACACTTTAAAGTTGAAAGTAGTTTTAACTATTTCTTAGAAATTATTATACGACAGTACTAAACCTGACATCAATCTCGATAAAAAAAAAAAATAGAAACTGGGACAGAGACAAACTCATTTTCAACAATAGGTAATAATTTTAATTTTTATTGTATGAAAAAAATGATAGCAGGTTATGATAAAATTTTTGTATAAACAATCAAGCATTAAAGACGTCGTCTATTTAATTTGCATTGATTGCATTGGCATTTACTTGGTAGAACGCTTTTATAATAATGTCAAAATGTAATAATGAATTTTAATTCTATAATATTTATATATACATTTATATGTACATATCAGATTATTTAAAAACCAATTACTGTAAATTTCAATGATAATTTTTAATTAAGTAAGCTTTTCAATTCGATCATTAAAAAAGTGCAAGAAATGAGGTCCATGAACATTCTTTTACTTAAATATTATTTATTTCAATAATCATTTTTTTTTTTGTAAGGCATTGTTTTGTGACACCACTATTTAAATACACTTAATCTTTCCTATTATGAAATCATAAGCTTGCAATATAAAATTCCATGATACATAATAGTTGCTTAGTGTATTCATGAATAATACAGATAACATTTTTTTACAGATTAGTTTTTCTGTCAATTTTTAATTTTTTAAAATTGTATTGTACTTTTTTCTGCTGGAAAAATAATTAATTTCAACTAGTTGAGACGCATTCGGCCATAATAATGTCATTTTTTATATTAATCGTTATAAAATAGTCTCGAAAAAAGTTCTTACATATAGTAGGTCATCCAATTCCGGACCCTTTTCGTGATCCCGGAATTTCAGAATTCACAATTTTTCACAACCCCGGTACTGATCATTCACCATAAAATCGTGTCACAATTGTTTGAAATTCTTGAATTTCGGGGTTGACAATTATTGGGATGTGGGTTTTCGGGATCCCGGGATTGATCACTGGGGAAAAAATATAATTTGAAGATTTTAAAATAAAACCGAAAACAAGGTAAAACACCCCTTTAAGGTCAATGACTGATTTGATTTTTTTCGCTCGCTGGTCGAATTTAAAAACCTGGGTAATTTACAGATTTCATAATTATTAAAAAATGTGAGAGCTTTTTAAAAGTGTAGCGAATTCATGGTTCCACTCTTCATGCTTCATGTGTACCGGATTTAACGAATTTTTCACTTGTTATCCTGAATCCCGAGATTATTACTAACTTATTCCGGGATTTTGGGATTGACACAAAATTGGACGTGATCCCGGGGCTATATAGCAAGGAGTATATAACTCGTGTTAAGAAACATCTAAGTCTAAGGTCATTAAATAATAAAAAAGAAGACTCTTAATTCGCGAATCACATAAAATAACTTATAAATCAGTTCCATCTACATCGTTGCTAGCCCTAGATGCACACCTTTTTTTAAAACAAGAGCCACTTTCCCAATGTTAAACTTGTACTTATAGTGCCACAGGTGGTATTCAAAATGCCCTGTGCACTGTTTTACACTAAATGCGCTCTAACAATTAAAAAAATATAGATACATATACTCAAGGTGACTTGCTAATGACCAAATAAATACTTTACATCACTAATTTTCAAACAAAATCATTACGAAAGATCACATAATTACTCTTATAAAAAAAACAACAACTACAAAATCGTTTAGCTATCATTTACTCATTTTGAGATTAGCTGAGAAAAATCAAATGTATTAAAGCTTCGCAATAAAAATTATGAAAGTTGAGCTTGACAGTGGTAGGTACACAGTATCTAAGCACGGCATACATAAGGAATTGTAAACGGAGGAAGGAAGGTAAGGAAGAAATCGTGCGACACGTGTAATTTGACGTGCCTGCCTGCGACGTCACTCGATCTCGCGGAAACGCCACCGCCAGCCACCTCGACTCTCTTGTCGTTTTCAAAATTCGTTTCATCCACTTCCGGATACCGTGGCCGCACTCTGAAAACCAATCAAGTCCATTTCTACATCGAATGACTCTCTGATGCCGTTTTCGTTTTACCGATAGGTCGGATACTAAACTTGTCTTTAACCCTACCGGTACTCTCCAACAGTACAGATAAATTTCAAGTATATTAATCAGTTCAAATGTATATATGTATACATTTACAGAGTTAAGCACCGTTTAAAAATAATATTACATAGTTAGAACATTAAATGATATTACACACATTATCATAATAATTCATAGTCATTTCGCGGTAGCCGAGCGTACACCACTTGTGGCATTTGACCCATTCACGGTCCCGGTTTCACGGGTTCGAATACTTGTACGTACAATTTATGTTCAATGTTATGAATGTTTAAAGTCCCATTGGACACTTAAATCGGGGCGTTAGCAGATAGAGAGATTTACGAACTACTCGTTTTATCACTTTTAGGGTGTTCACTGTCAATACTTGGTGGAAAGGCATTATAATAGTAAAAACACAATATTCCTTTGTACTTCATACCACTTTATTTAATATGTCAGGACCGGTTTCGCTCATTACCAGCATCGTCAACTGATAAGAAATATAATTTAACCATGCTATTTATACAAAAATGAACAGTTATAAACATCAATTGGCATTGAAAAGAAATTACCAATTACATTAAAAGTGATTCTAAAATAACACAAAATTAAAATGTTTAACACATCTAACATATAATTAAAAAGTCATCTCAGATTAATAAATTTAGAATGGCGATTGAAAGTAATTACAAACATAATTAAAATTTGGGAAATTTTTGACAAAGTGATAAAATGCTACATTAATAAAGTGAATAGGCTTAAAGATAGTTTCCTGTTTTTCCCCGCTTCCAAGTAGTTGGTGTGTGTACACACCTAAACAAAATCGACAGCCAGGAAGATTCTGAAAAAGAAATTACTAATACTCGTTTTATTCTAATCCTCTCTTTCTACCATTACTCTTTTAGAAAAAGTAAAGGTAAGAGTCTTAATGACAACCGGCTCCCATAAAATAATATATTTTGTTATAGCAGTTCCTTATTACCCCCAAAATAAAAGAAAAGCAGCAATAGACTCTGATCCATTTTGCTTGTATCTTCTTCCGTTAGTGATCACGTCGCTCCAAAGGGGCCATCTATAGTCTGTCGTCGGCGGGTCTACATGACGATGGGATGGCTTGGGAGTAGGGATTTCATTATTCAAACATTACATGAAAACTAAATGAAAATAGTGTTATATAAATTGAACAAAACAAAATATTCGTCCTTTCATTATAAGCCCGCATGGCTGCTCTAACAGTTTTTTTTTTTAAATTAGTTGGTTCAACGTTTTTCCTTAATAATATACATTGAATGCTGCCGTTAGACCTTGATCTATGGATTGTAAGGCAGGGGTGGTAACTGGAGGTCTGACTGCTACTTCAAATGGAAACTTAGTACACAGAGTCTCATGTCCAGTTTCGGCGCATTTTCAAACACCAAAAGAGCTCGATTATTATTCAACAATGTTAAACCTAAACACGATTGAAATCAGCCCCTAAATATTTTTTGTGTCCCTCCACCTTAACGATTATTTTACTATAAAATTGGTTATTGATTATAGAATAACCTTTTTTGGCACAAAGAGTTTCAGTTCGATTAATCAACAATAGTATTCATTTGAGATAACCAAATGTAATAATGCCGGAAATAGACGATCTTGGCTGCCTTAAGCCCAGAAGAAATCCTTAATTAAAAAAAAATGTTAACTTTACGTATACAAGTGTATCAGTGGCTGTCAGTGACTTTTCAACCAAGGGATACTATAAACCCGTGCTTCTCATATTGGGGGCCGCGAAATTTCTCCGGGGGCCGCCGCAGAACATGTTTTGTATTGAGGAGGACCCCGGATTATTTTTTTCAGATTTAGGGGGCCGTGGAATAAAAAAGTTTGGGAAGCACTTCTATAAACGACCGATTTTTGTTTTTCTACTAATTAGTTTTTATTCTTCATTCGTTTCTGTCAAATTCATCGATAATGGCATCACATAAATAATAGCATTATAAAAGCGAGAGCGGACCCTATCTTTAATTGCTACTTTTGGTATATTATGTTTTAACTGACTTGACCGTGGGATGAATAATAAAGTTATTCTATTGAATTATGTTTTTATTAAGTAATATATATTTTAAATGAAAGCAGTCACTTCCCAACTTCATAAATTTAAATTATTTTCCATATTATGATAGTTAAAGTGATTCATATATAAAAATTCACTTCATAGGTCAAAACGTCAGAAAGTCAGACGTCAAAAAGTTACATGAATTAAAAAAAGATATCTCGAAATCTTTTACAGCAGGCACTGACATTTATTCGTCATCGGAAGACGTGACATCTTCCACAAATTGATTCAGCGACTTTTCAAACATTACATTGTTAAAAAAATAGTTAAAATCATCTTTATGTAATCTAAAAGTAAAAATTTCAACTAAACCATACGATATTCCAAAGGTTATCCATATCAAGGGTCATAATAAATGATAATAACTACTCGTATTCAGTGGAATGGTACAATTACTTTCACCGGTTTACAAATTTGGTTAAAGAGAAATATTTCTGAAAAAGTTCCCAAAATAAATATTCCCACTTTCAATGAACTATGTGATTAGTCTTTTTGAATCGTAGGCCCCTGAAATCCAATAATTTACTGACACAGCAGAATCGGAAAACGTTTCAAAGTGTTGTAATTTACAAAAAAGAATTTAATTATTTTGACCATATATACCCAAAAAAAAAATGTTCAAATTTGATCTGCTACGACAAATGCTTCCCAACTAATTATTTCTTCATTTTTTAAAAAGTTCGATATTTGAATAATTTATTTTGCGAATACTTAGAATAGGTACACACTTGGGACATAGCGGGAGGTAGAGATTATTCGAGACACCGTGTGCAGGGGTGGGCTGGAGGGGGCTCGGGGGGGCTCGCGCGAGCCCCTTGCTAAATTTCGGCGCGACCGGCGAGCCCCTTGTTAAGATAGAAAATCATTCGTCTTAGATCAAATCAGTACATAATTGTAATTACAGTCGATGGTTAAATTTTATTATGAAACAAGACTTAGTTGCCCCTTCATTTTTTTATTAAGCGTTGTGGGCTTCCGTGCCGGACCTAACGGGTTCGAGTCAGCATTTTTTTTATCGATTTTCTATTTGCCTGGCCTGGCCTTCTAAGGCCTGGGTGTTTGTGATGTCTGAAAATTCTCTCCTACTCTTCCGATACTCCAATTCAACTGGGCGTTACGTGAGCGATTAGTTAATCACTAGTCCTGTCTTAGACTTATCATTTTATCCCTACTACTCTCTTTGGAAAAGATAGGTTGAGTGACTAAGTAACAAACAGTTCTCGTAGAAAAAAACTTTTGCTGAGATACCTTTACTAGGAGGTATCTCATATGCTCGATATTGGGAGCGGAAATGGATAAAAAAATGGACGAGGTTTACCGAGCCCCTTGTAAAGATATTGGCAGCCCACCGCTGACCGTGTGGTTGGTTTACCCTTAAGTAACGGAAATGTGAAAAGAATAAAGAGAATGTTCAACATATTTAATTTATCAAAAAATAAATGTACAGACCACATTTGACTTCAGTGGTTTTCTCAGTTTAGCGATGATTTATAAAGGCATTAATAAATGTCCGTTGTCGTACGGTTGCGCTTTGATAATTTTCACGAAGGCTAAATTGTTACTCCTAAAACGAAAACATATATAGGTATGTATGTACCTACATAGACTTCGCATCGATGTCACCGATCTCGACGCACATACTCACTAATACGAACACAACATTGTCACTGCGATTTTGATCAATTATTATGCGAAACAGCGAAACACTACTTACATATGTATATATTTTTTTTATTTTAACTGATTTCTCTAATACAAAATGCTCGTAGTACGAAGTCGTGGAAATTTTTTATGAAATGGGATATTTATATGAAAGTCTTAAAATTTTTATAATTCGTTAAAAAACATTAAACACAGAACTATGCTTAAACCTGCATTTAATCGGCTATATATACTGCCTAAGAAGAGATACACAATATATCATGTTTTTTACTCTAACATCTCAATGTTCTGACAATGGCATAAGCCGAAAAAGCTATAAACAGATTTTGAACAATTTGTAGAACCAAATATTTTGTAATTTTTTACCGTATTACAATGAAGTTCTACCAAGTAAATGCCAATTCGGTCAATAATATATTTTTATAATTATTCTACTTCATACTTAATTATGTTTACGCAAGTCGAGAAAAAATTTATAAAACAAAAAAAATCATGATAAAAATAAATATTGAGTTGCTGGCGGTCTAGTGGTCAACGTTGTTTAATTCGGTTAAGGATGTCACGAGCTTGAATTTCAGTATGGACACTTTTTAATGAATCATTTTTCAGACGATTTATGGACTTATGTTTAAAGGAACGGATGTATGTATTTTCTTGAACCCCCCTTGCCCATTCTATCCTAAAAATTGGGCGTAGCGATAGTGATAAGCAAACCACTTTTCCTGTCTTAGCCTTATTCTTCTATGCCTACTCGGAAAAAAAAACAGAGAAAATGAGTATGTAACTACGTAACAAGCAATTATAATCACATTACATGGAGCTTTATATTTTACTGAAATTATAGATATAGAGATTTTTCATGTCACCATTTTAGTAATAGCGTCGTCGGGTATTTAGCATCATGAATGCCATGAATATTTAGCCAAAAATGCTCTTTTTAATAATATATTATATAAAGCTCTCTCCTCTAATAATTTATGCCATATTATACTGTCATCAAATTGTTGATTTTACCCGTCTAGTTGTAAATTATTAAAAAATAATCAGTCCCTAATCTCGTAACAATTCTCGATTGGAAATTCTTCGCCTGCAAAAAGGTTGGTCGTCGCTGCCCCAAACGGGCTCGCAGGTTATTCAACATTGCCCCGCCAACGAGCGGCAAATGAAAAACTGAATTGATTACTTTGGGACTGTAAAGGGAACGATGACTTTCACTTTAATGAAAATTGTGTTTCTCGAAAAGTGTGAAAAATCGAAAATTCCTTTAGTCGGAAAGACATGTTCGGCGATGTAGCAGTCGCGATCGTGTTTGAGACGTTCACGCTCGCCTATCATTATTAAGTGTCATATATTTTAATTGTAATATTATCGGTTAGAACCGTACCGTTAGTAGTGTATAATAATTATGATGCCGTTGATACCGGGTATATCGGCTTACGTTAGTAAACGATCGAGATTTAATGATACTATGTAATCATAACTTGCTATTCTTTTTTTACATTTGACGTATACGGGATAAAAAAGTATTTTAACGATACAAAACTTTATCAGCTAAAGAGTGACCGCAAAATCCAGAACCTGCTACTATGGAATATACGTTTCTGGTTGCATTGCACGAAATAGCACCCGACTGAGAACGGCACATCGCATCTCGCAGACTGAAATCTGTTAATCGCTATCGTCAAGTATGGAAGAGCTATCGTCGCGGGGTCGCTCGAGAACTCCGTTGAGCGTCGGTGCGGCAGCCCTCTGGGAGGCGCTCGAGGGACGACCTCGGCGTTTTCCACCCCCGCCCGCCGACCTCCCTTGCGAGTCGAAGGAAACGCGCAGCCACGCCGCAGGTAGTGAGACGCTCGGGCCGCGATGCCGCGAAAGAACTCTCAGTTTGATTGTTCCCGCTGCGGGTGAGGTCGACGAAGACGCGACCGGAACGAGAGCGAACCGGAGGATCCCCGACGGAGGTCCGACGACAGACATGCCCCCCGTAAGTTTGCTGTGCTCCCTCGTTAATTGACAACAATGAAATTCAGCGCCGGCTCGATTTTCGCTGCAATATATATGCTTTCATTTTTCGGTTCAGTCGGGAATAAAATGTGACCGAATCGTTCTCGTAGCTTTTTTGTGGCATCTTCAAATTATTCGCACCGTTCACTTGTTATTCGATGTTCACCGCTACATGACGACTGTGAGTGTCTTGTGGACGGTAAGTCTAATTGATAAGTCAGTAGACCGGGCGAGAAAGCTTCGGGTCCAAACGCCAACGAATGCGAGCTGAAAGGCGTTTAGCCTCCAACGCTGGCAATCAATTTCAATTCATTATGAAGAGTGTTTTTTTATAAGTTTGATCGTTTGTATACATTTAAATAAAATACGCTGTTTTCTACGTCGTCTCCTTATTAAGTTCACCACGTTAGAATCCATTGTATTTACAATATACATATGTTTTTTATAAAAAATTCAAAGCTCAACGTTCAATTTATTTCTGTTTTTTTTTTTTTAAGTCAAAGTTACGTTAGATGCTAAGTTAGATGCTACCTGGATTTTTTAAAAGATAAATATATAGTAATTGTAAACCAATGTAATATAATATACAAACGACTTATCAGTGACAAACCCTTTTTAAAATCGTATTTTCCTGGTAAAATATCATCTCTATTGGAACAGCAATCTCAAACTGGTAGTTGTTTTTAACTAAGCATCACCTTAGTATTAATGTGATAATTGTGTTGTAAAGCTAAATCTGTTATTGTATTTATTGTAAATGAGATTTATTTAACTGGGCATAATATTATGTATTGATAATGCACCATCATTAGTTGACCACCGTCAGATTCGGAACTAAAAATTCATGTCTACTATTTATAACGGCCCCAGAATATACATTTAATGTACATATATACAAATAAAAGAAGAGATAATCGAAAACCTTGTAAAAGAAAAACAACTATTTTTTTTTAATAGTAAAAGAATGTTATAGAATACTATCAAATCATTATTTTTTTATTGATTTAAGTATATTATTTTTGGTTTTGTTATTTAAGTATGCATACTTATATTGTTTTACCTACATACTATAATACAATCAGTGTTGCTTTGGTGTTCATATCTAGTGAGAATGTAAACAAGTGTTGATATTGTGATTCGATTACGTTTGATACCTACTCGGTGGCAAAATGTGGTTATTTACAAAATATCACGCTAATTGCACCCATCGATAAGTTATCTTTGGTTTCATCTACGTATACCGACGGCCAACTGATTTAAAAAATATTGTTTTTTCACTCTGCGGATTAGTTCATTTTTTTTTTGCATGCTATTTGTTTGAATGAAATAACTATTTTTAGATTTAATACTGTTTACTTATAATATATAAGATAATATACCAGACAACGTATTATTGTTTGATGTCTATTGATTATGTTATCTCTTTAAGTATAGTAAACAATAACCTTTTTCGACCCGAGTTGTTATTAAAGACTTTTTTCCCAAATTTAATTTGTGGCTTTTGATTATTTTCAATATGTATCAATATCGTAAAAACTTATTTTATCTTCATCTTTTTTCGTTTCTGATGGTCGGAATTCACGTCAATTTATTGTAATTACTTTATGCAACGTTACGTTTGCAGAATTTGCGGGTTCAAATCTCGGTTCGAACATTTCTTTTTTGCTGTAAACAAAAATTCTGAATATATTATACACATAATAATATAATATTCATCAATTGATTAGTGAGTAATTCTGTATTAAATTAGACACTTTTGTCAATTTTGATTATTTATACTAAAACTAAAACTACATTTTTCTTTTGGCATTGGGTCGAATCCTTTTTTAATCTTTAAATAGTATTTTTTCTATTAAATTAAGTTTTGACATACATTTTGATTATTTATAGTCCATAGTTTCTCAAGCTTTTTGACTAAACTACTTCTTTTACTTTTATCTTTTAGACGGTAATTTCCGGTTAAGTTGGCTTATGGCAGTGGCTTCCAACCTTTATGTTACTGCGCCTCCCGTTGGAGAAAAAAATATCTTAGCGCCTCCCCATCCTTTATTTCATATAGTAATTAAGACACGTTTTAAGGAGTAAATGAATATTTTGGACTGTTCGGGCCTCCCAGGTTGGAAATCGCTGGCTTATGGGATGACAATAAATAATACATCAATAAGTCGCAGGGTCAAACTTTTAATAGACTTTATGTGTTGGTTACGTCCTTTTTCCTTTTCACAGTAGATATGTACATAAATATTGTTAGTGTTTCAACAAACAAAAAATAGGTGCAAAATAACCATTTAATAAAAAAGTATAATTTTAATTTTAGTCAGTGTGATCTTTGGCACTGCATTTCATTGGCTAGCGCTTCATAATTATTAATGTATGATAATACTTTCGATGGGTCCGGTGGCAACTTTGTGGAAGTTCATTTAAATATAAAATTAAAAATAACTTAGATTATTCCACGTATTGTGCTACTAACCGTGGCACGTGTTTCGCCTCTTTCAAAGGCATCCTCAGACAATCTTACTTTGTGAATCTTATGAATCTTGTGAAGTTATTTTAATTTTTATATGTATATGATGTTCCTGTTAGCAAACAATCATAAAGATGCTCATCGGTGAGTCTATACTTTGATTTTATCAAGTTCATGTTAGAAAATAATGATTGGCAAATTTAAGTCCAACGGTTGTTGCGGGCACATGGCTGGGTATCTCTGCTCTAGAGTAAGGTGTGAAAGTTATTTGAAAATCTGGTCTATATTTTGACAGTGGACAGTGCTGGCACTGTCCAACTTCTTTTAGACCGCGGTCCATTTTTTCTTTAGCAAACATTTCGGGAGCCAAAGAGTACAGGTAAATGAAAAGTAAGTTAAAATTTTTCTTTAAAATGTACAGCTCTTGGGCCGCATGCGGCCCGCGGGCCACCAGTTGGACAGCGCTAATATAGACGATTGAAAGATCGCGACGGAGGAAAAACGAATACGGAGTGACGATCAAAAATATAGTTTTTAGGGATATCTTATAAAAGTTTATACCACAAGTTTATCTACATTCTTAGATTCAGTTATAGCATAGGTTGTGGCCAAAGTGGGGCCTCTGGCTTCCTAGGGGGCCCTGGAGGGAGCTGAGGGGGCTCTGGGAAGCCCTGGGGGAGTAGGGGAGCCCTGGGAAGCAGAAAAGGGGCCACAATGTGGTAATATTTATAACCTTATAAGAGTTTTAAAAATCCGTTATTACACGATGTACATAATACGTATCTAATTTGTTCCATCCCAAAGTTCTTGATAAAATCACCTTAAAAATAAATGTCATCTATGATTTTGTGATGTTTCAAATCATATGCGTACTAGAGGTCTGCACGGGCCCTGGCCTGGCCCGCGGGCTGGGTTCGGGCGGGTAAGCGCAATTGAGATTCGGGCCCGGCCCGAGGAAGGAATTTATTCATCAGAAAAGTATTTCAGACTATGTTCGTGTCATAAGTCAGCCATGATGGTTTTTAATTATTACCAGTTCTATAGAGAATCGTAAATTGTTGTAATTTTGTAAAAAACTGGTTTATTTCGGTTTGTTGAGTATAAATCCGGGCTTCGGGTCGGGTTCGGGTAACAATTGTGGTATTAGACTCGGGGCTGGGCCGGGTCGGGTCTGAGTCTTTCGGGCTCGGACCGGGTGATTTTGTAAAATTTCGTCTTTTCTTAGCTGATAAATTATCAGTGGCGGTTCTAGGTACTGGGCTAGGTGGGCTAAGCCCGACCTGCATTTTTCACCCGAAACTTTAGATGGCTGAATAAAAATGAACAGCAATTCGGCCGCTGAACAAAATAAATACATTTATAAGCATAACTAACCTTTCCCAAATGAATATAATATCTATGTTTTAATTTTCCTCTGTCAATATAAGACAATGTTACGTCTACCTACAATCATATTCTCGATTGTGTTTTGTATTACAATTTTAAACTGAGCCGGCATAAAAAAAACAATAACCCTATAAATACTTCACAGGGAACAGGCAACGTCACGTCACTTTGGCAACACCACTCAAGGGCTACAGATGTCTAGCCCGTAACCACAGACAATATTTCTTTACACTGAGGCGCAATCAAGCACGATTAGATTTTTTTTGTATTTGTATGTACGGAAACGTCATCAAACACAAACGATTGTGTTTCAATCTGTCAAGCTTCTGTTGATCGTTGGGGGCTAAACAGAATCTGCCCATTACGCATACTTATGCATTTAAACACAAAACCAATATCGTTGTATTGTATGAAAGTGACAAGTATTGACTTTCAGTGTGACAGTTCTGTATTGCTTTTAGTAGGTACTTGTTATTTCACTTTGAAAGAGACGAATTTAAGGATTCCGTATTCTATTATTTCTTAGTTACATTAGCATTGATTTTATTATATAATAATTCATGCATTGCAGTAGTGTCGTAGTATTTGTTAATTTGCTTGTAGATTAATGTATAATATAAGGTGAAGTGGAAATATGCTTTTCTCTAGCCCACCCAAGATTTTAGGTCAGGAACCGCCACTGTAAATTATGAGTAAAAGATACACTCAAAACTGTTTAAAGATAGTGCTAACGTTGTCCTGAAGCCGAAACAGCTACTTGTCTATAATAATTGGTGTTGATCCAGAATCTGAATTTGAATCTAAACTGGCGAGTTTATATAAATTATATTACGGATTTGATACTGTTACAAAAGTATTAAGCTTTGTGAAAAAAATATTTTACCAGCGCAGTGAAACGCACGAGTGTAAACTGTAAAACGCGGGAATTGAATATATGTTTCCATCGTACCTTTTTATAGACTTTATAAGATTTGTAATAGCTTTAGCCGATTCTACTGAAAATTAAATATCTTGGGAGGTATAACCGCATAATATAACTATAGCACGCATAAATAAATGTGACCTCATAATGATCAAATACACATTTTGAGCTTAAAGCTTTACTCTATGTGTGTTGTAAGTTATTAAACTAACAAACACCCAGTATATATTTGTTTCTTAATACCTACGATTATCTACTATTACCTACTATTATCGATTTACGAAATATCTTTAAATATTGTTGAAAAAATATATCACCTGTCTAGTTTTAAGACTATCTATGTCCATTTTGCACTGCTTCTCTGTGTTTCGTATAGAATTATACTCAAAATGATTATTTATGTCTAAATATTTTCATACCGCAAAACAGGCACGTGCGTGTTGTGAACATAATAAATTTCATATCTGAATCGAATAGAGTGACCGAATCCAACTCTGCTTAAATCGGCGCGAAATGCAGGGGTATTTTTAAGGCTAAGTTTCCACGTGCCTCGATGACGTCGGAGCGAAGGTCGTCAGGACTGAGTACGCGCGTTACCCGCGGCACGTCCCTATCGAGCGGTGACATATATGTTAAATGGTCGAGTAACTATGCATGTACTGATGTTATTATTAAAACTTATATTTACTTCAATGGAAATAAACGGGTACCGATGACCGTGCAGCGCATAGCGTAATATACGCATGTTGTTATTGTGTCAATCGACGGTTGTTTACTTGTCATCTAAGACGTTGTCTAGACTTGGGAGGGTGCAATAGAAACGGCGCAATGTGAATTATTAACTTGGTCGGCATAAAAACTTTCGCGCGGTCGCCATCGCTTCGTAACCTCACTCCACGTAAACGCTCTCGCTGATACTCGATTGAAACACTTGCCGTGAATCAAATTCTTAGCTTTTTTTAAGGAACTGGTATGGTAGAGGCTCCGTAGCGATTGTGTAATTAAAATTGCTTTGCGTGATTTAATATAATTTATTCAATCCATAGAGGGGTCGCGGATGAACGCAAAAGCCGGTCTGCGAGCTCGCCGTAGTATGTATCGGTCTTTTTTAGAATCATGAGGAATCGGAGTAAATTTTAGTTTTTTTTTTTTAAATCTTTTTCATATAAAAGTACTCGATTTCGTCAGATTTTAATTTCAATAGACTATATTTCTTTAAGCCGACCACCTCTTCAGTCGACTCGCAATCTTAGCCAGCGTAATTCACATCACTTACGCATTTTTGGCTTGACTTGGTATAACGAAGCTTTTTTCGTCCTTATTGAGAAACATAACCTGGATTAAGTCATTTGGCTGAAGTTGTTCTATCGTTGGACACGCTCGGTCACTGGTATAAAGTTAATTCACATGCGATTTAAAAATATGAACGGCAGTTATGTGTGTGGCTCCATCATGTTGAAATAAATCGCTGCTGTAATACATGAATAGCGGTGTATCGGGGGCGGGGGCGCACGCGGCCGAGCGTCGAACGCGAGCAGCGGATCACGTCTATCGATTGTGCCAGGCCGCGACGCTCTCCGCTCCGCTCTCGGGACGATCGCATGTCAGGATCTAGTCTGCGGAGCGGTGAGAGCACGCGGGCGCCCGAAAGGGAGACCCGCCTTTTCCTGTGAAGATATGAATATTAAATTTTATATCGGCGGTATAACGACAGATATAGGCATAATAATAATAAAATTATAATGATAAAATTACATCTAAAATGTTTCAAACTACTAGTAATAAATCAACGCCGTGTTTTGAAAAAAAATGTCTTTTCCTATAGTACCAAACTTTCGAGTTACGAGAATATTAATTAAGAGTCCAAATGAGTACAACATATGTACATGACAGTGTTCTTGCCTTTTTAAATCCTATAATATATGCGATCTACCTGGGAGGAAGCAAGGAGACTGGGTGGGGATAGAGAGTCACGGAGGAACTTCGTGGTGACCATATGCTCCGTATAGGGAGCGGATATGGAATAAATAAATAATAATAAAAAAAAAAAACATACAAATATTATTGGGGGTGTCAAACAAGTTCGCTAATGCGATTGATATTTACTTTTCAAAAGTGTAACGAGCATTCGCTTAAATTTGGATCACTCTTAAAATATATATATAATAAATAAAATATATAAAATAAATTTGGAATATTACAAACTTTAACGATATTTATAAAAACTATACCTTGAGTTATTAAAAAAGTTGCCTGTAAAATGTGAAGTTGCTTGCTTAAAATGGACTTTATCATCAATTATAAAACGTGCTATATATAACCTTTTACTTTTCTAACAATCTTTCAATATAATACATCTTATTTGCTAAACGGTTTTAAATGAAGGATCAAAAAGCCCTAAAAAAATTTTTTTTTTGTAACGGTTACTTATTTTCGTTTTAGAATTGGCTGAAATCGATCTTTTGATTGAATCTGTTTATCGATCTTTATAGCTCATAATGGCTTCAAAGCATTCAATCAAATCGAAAGTAATGTACATACCGCAACTTGAGTACGGCAAAGTTCTATGTGAAAAATTTTGAAGAAACAAAAATAGCAATACACGAATAAAAATGTACTGGTTTAAAAAATATTTTCATAATTTTAATTTATTAAAAACCAAAAAATGTATTATATACTAAATTATTATTATGCACAGAAAATGTACCAAATAAATCGAATGCAATTCAAAGAAATATATTTGGCATCGTTTGATCTCTTTACGATGCAACCGAAACGTGTTGCCAAGTCGCTCAAGTGGACGAGTGAACATTTTCATTCATAATTTTCCTGCGCCAAATGGAAGGTTCATTATCAATGTCTTTTTGTGATGGGGACCTTACGGCGTTGTGGGGCTTACACCGCTGCTTTGGCAGAGTTTGGACGTTTTCATTGATTGCACCCGCTCGTGTGTCGGCAGCCTCGCTTAGTGAAAACATTTTTCTCGGGATTATAATTGCAATTAATAAGGAAATGCGCTGCAAAATCAACCTGATTGAAATTTTGGTTCTGATTTGATGCGATCAGCGAAAAGTCGAATCATACCGCACGGCAGACTCGTAGGCTGGAAACCTGCCGCCCCTGAGATATCTCACATTAACATACTTATGGGGAGTGCGGAAGAGGACTGCAGACGCCGATGAGAATGCACGGAAACCGCTAAGTTGAAACGTAATGATCGATAGCGATTAGCGGTGCATACAAATGAGAAACTACGCTCTCGGACCACTGTCTCGAAGCGCCGCGTAGCAGTCGCATACCCAAATTTTGCAATAAACGATTCGGTAGACGTTGACTTGTTTACCGAACTGCAGATATAATCTTCTTAATGATTTAATTATTGTTTATCAACAAAAACACCGTGTCTCGGGTCAAGTCGTGCGACTTCCCGTTTTACAGTTAAATACAGGCTTACGCAATAGTACTGGCAGCCGAGTGAGTATGTATTTTCCGTCGCGGCAGACGGCCGAAGTCCAAAGTCACCAGACCGATTGATTGTTTTCAATGCTGATAGATTTGTGTTTTCAAGTCTAATGAGGTCGTTAGCGCAGTTTTGATATGGTCTAAATTAAAAACTAGGAATAGAGTCACCATAATGAATGTTAGTGAACTAACTCGAAGTCGACTTAGAAATAATACACTGTTTTACTTTGAATTGATATTATTCACTGGAATTCTATTGATTTTCATTTTATATGGTGTCGTTTATAGTTTTTCCTCTTCTTCTTTCGCAGCTTCGTCTTTAAGAGATTCATTTTGACGTAACATTTAGCGGAGAAAAAAGCTTTTTTTTATAATTCTCATGATAATCTGTGAAATTGGTACGTGAATAACTCAAATGACAACGTGCTGTTTAAAAAAATGACCACGCATTTAATAAATTTGAAACGAGCGTAACCTCGTGATCTCTGTTGACAGTCTACACGTCCCCAACACTACCGACCGATCGACCGTCGAATTGATAATCCCGGATAGATATAGATAACGCTGAAGCGACATAATATGTATATCATTAATTAATATTGCTATATAATATACACATACATCTATTATACATTCATTTTATGCGTAAACACGTTTATCAATCTGTTCTTTGATACATTGGCATATAAGTAACGATAATAAAGAATGTTTTATAATTATTTTTAGCATAGCTCTCATGGCACCGGTTATCAATTCTTTATGGGTCAATTCTTATTCTGTCGTGTTTTGACATAAGTCGCTGATTAACAATAAATATTTTTTATTGTTTTCTTTCTGATTTTTTGAGTAAGCGAGAAGTGATGTTAGGTATCGTTTTATTGTTTTATATATCGGAGCAAATGTTAAATAAAAACGACGATACTGCATAAATAGTATACATATGTTATTATTAAATGTCGTTTCAATCGCAAATAGAGGTCGTTTTACTAATTGCTTGTACTTAAAATATGATGCAAACGTTCAATAAGATGTTTCGTTTTCCTCAAATAATTAAAATACAGATTTTCATTTCTAAGCAGAAAATGACTAAGTAGAATATGTTAAAACAGGACAACATAAAAATAATATTTTTATCGATTTTATTTATTAATTATATACCAAAAAAACATATTTAAATTTATAATATATTAAATCACTGGATGTCGAAATTAATTGACTGGATGAGATTATTATACAATTTCTAGAAATTCATATATCGGTTTTTTAACTATTTTAATTAATTTACTATTCCAAATCTCACCTCCCCCAAATGATATTAAATCAAAAAGTTTTTAAAAATCTCACTTTTGTAACTCACAACCTACTTATTCATATTTTTTTGAAAATATTATATATATTTATATATATATATATTATGCATTATATAATTATTATAAATATTGTACTGTCGTTTTGAATTAACTACTTAAGATACGAATGAGAAAAAGAAAATATGAGAACATTTTCGGGTGACAATAGCAGTGCAGGCTTATCAAAATCACGTTGATAAATTGTGTTTAAAAATGGCAAATATGCAGTGAATACATTACAAAATATTTTTTTGTTTTTATTAATAAATAGATAAAACCAAAATATTTAATACTTTTACTTGTTCTGTGTCTTCGTGTTCTGTTTAGCCACAGAATGCAATATATTACGGCACTTCGATCAAATAACTAAATACGTTTACGTTATTTCCGAAAATTGAGTTTTAACTAACACTTTATGACAGATTTTTTGTTTTTAGATACATATAAGATAAGTCATGTTTTTTTTTATTATTTTCAAAAAATGTTTGAACAATAAAAGAGTCACGGTCTACAGAAGTGGTTCTTAATCGGTGCACCGCGAGCTTATTGCAAGTGCACCGCGAACAAATTGGTAAAAACGAAAAAAATCCGCAAAATATGAAAAAATTATTGAACTCTTAATTCTGGTGCACCGCCACTTTTTCCCATGATCAAAAGTGCACCGTGACTTCGAAAAGGTGAAGAACCACTGTTCTACAGAGACACCTATAATTAAGAGAAAATATAAAATTGTTTATTTACAAATTATCGTTTAATTGATAGAATCTAGCTTAATAGGATTTTCAAATCATCATATTGAAGTCACGGATATCTTTTATTCCTTACAAAAAAATTAAAAAAAAAAAATCGCAAATTCGTTGTACAGAAACCCCGCATGACTATATGGTCATGCTCATCCTTTTATTACCGTGTAATATTGTGTACTGACAGTAGTAAGGACAAAAGTGACCGTATGGGTATGCAAACATTCGGGGTTGAAATATAGCTAAACGTGAAATTTTTAAAAATATTTACAAATTGACCTCTTTAGATCAACATAATTTCAATACAAATATATTAGCAAAATTACTGTAAATAATTTGATGGTTTGATAAAAAAAAAATAACAGTTCCAATAACATTTTAAAAAATGGAAATTCAAATAATCGCATGTGCTTTTGGTGGTCGTTTCTGTTCCCGTGGCTGATGACTAACTGAAGTCTGTACCCTTCTTAACCAAATATGAGTGAAAGCAACGATATTCAGGTAGAAAAAGGTTGAATAGTGGGATCAATAGACAACGGTGTTTACTGTAACCATATGATCACGCTCGTCCTTGGAGGGTTAATGTACAAAAGTGGTTTTCAACCTTCATGTTACTGCGCCTACCTTTGAAGAAAAAAATATCTTCGCGCCTCCCCATTCTTTATTTCACATAGTTATAAATACACGTTTTAAAAGAGTAAATAAATATTTTGAACCGTTCGCGCCTCCTTTTGTAATAGTCAACGCCTCTCAGGTTGGAAATCGCTGATGTACGCCAAAGCTGACACCTATAGTGCAGCCATCGGTAAATGTCATATTTAACCCTTTTAATACCCTCGAGCCGATATATCGGCTTTTCTAAATGGTACATATATTTTTATTTACGTAACATAATTTAAGTTAAATTGAGAAGTGTCATAACATAGGAAACTTAACATTTGACATCCGAGCCACTTACAGGTCCAAAGGTATATAATACAGCCCCACAAAGCGTTGTTTTTTTCCATAAAAAAGTTGAAATCCAATGTATTTTTTATTTCAATTTTTTTTAAATATAATTTTTGTTCCAAGATGTAATGATGCAGATAAAAAATACAAATAAACGCTATTATAACCCCCCTCTTCAGTATAACAGTAATTATAGAATAATAATATATGTAATGCAAAAGTTATTATTCCCAAACTCAATGTATGTTTTATAAATACAATACGTCGGGGATGTAAATAAGTCTGTAATATTATTTCTCAATAAAGTATAAAATATTTTAGCAAAATATCTTTATTTTTAATACTTTTTCATGAATTTACAAAAACACTTAAAAACAGATATTTCTCAGGGTATTTTTGGAAAACCTGTGCAAAATTATAAGGTATTAAAAGGGTTAAAGAAGATTCTTGCGATAAATATAAATGCATACTGTATACCCATCGATTATAATATTTTTACCATTGAAAATATATATTTTGATCTGACACTGAGGTTTCATATTTATTCTAATCAAATTTGTGTGTGGAAATATATTTTTTTGTTTTTTAAATTCCTGTCCGTTCCCAATGTGAAGCACGTGGCCTCTTTGTGGAAGTTCTACGAGAACTGTTGGTTACTCAGTCGCTGCACCTCTCTTTTTCGAAGAGAGTGGTAGAGATTGAAGGACAGGGCAAGACAGGAGTTAGGACTAGGGTTTAACTAATTGCTCTCGCTATGCCCTTTTATTTAAGTATAGTAGAGCTAGAAGGGAAAGAATTCACAAATACATCACAAACACCCATGCCTTCGAAAAAATGCCGGGACTTTAACCTGCGAGATCCTTCATGGAAGCCAACGACGTTGACCGCTGAGCCATAGATCCGACAAAAATATTTTTTTATTTTAAAATAAAATTCTGTGATCTTTGCCGCTCCTTAGGACTTGCCGTCCCTAGACAATTGCCTACTCGTCTAAGCCCACGGGACGTCCTTGATAAACACAAACATAAATTAAAATATATTAATGAGTACAAAATAGTAATATTAACATAGGAGAAATAAAGCTGTAGAAAATAAAATCGATAGTTAAGACTTTGGCACACACATAAAATTTTATGTAGTCTTCCCTCAAATTATAAACCCTCGCGACTTTCGCTACGTTCTCCCTAACTTCCCGGGCGGTCGGCTTATATATCTGGCGCATATGAATTCGCTCCCCTACAAAAGATGTTGCAATCTACATACAGTCAATCCTCTTTTTATGCTGTTTTTTTAGTGCGATTTTGAAGTTATGCGGTTTAGTTATGTCATGTGCTTTTCTAATATTATATTTTTTTAATACATATTACACACCACAATAGCCAAACCAGGGCTGTGGAGTCATGTAAAATAAAGACGACTCCGACTCCAACTCACTTTCATTTTAACTTATATATATGTATTCCATCAGATCATCTTTACACAGCCAAGCATGAAATGTCAACACTTTGGCCTATATTGTTTGAATACACATCATTTAAAATATTTTTCAAAAAATATCGAGCCGTTCATTTTTCACGACTCCGACTCCACAGCCTTGCTTTAAACGTATAATTTAAGTTTTGAGTGAACGCACATGGAAGTTAACGAAAACGCTCTGCGCCCCGGAGAAGATTAGAAGATTATCACTGTTCAGATTTGGTGTTGGTGCGTATTCACAAAGCTTACTTACGGAAGACTTTATACGCCGCTGCAATAGTTTAGTATTAGAGTAGAGGGACCGAGCGTGAGGGCGATCGTGCGTGACACACATTTTGGATTTACTCGACGTCGTCTTGACTACGCGCAAATTAATAATGTTTGTTCAACCTGTTATAGGCATACGGCGACCGAATCCCATAGTTTTTTGAGTGATTTTATCTGTTCGGACTTGAATTTAGGGTTCAGCAGGCAGAGAACCTCTCTCGCTGGCGCAGTCCACGCCGAGAAGTGCCAGAGGGTTGGGGACGGACAGGAGGGAGCGAGGAATTGCCGCCGGAGCTTCGACCGTCAGGCCGCACGCTCAGGTAATCGCCGAACATTTGAAGTTGTAGCCGCCCGAATCCGACTTTACCTCTTTTACACAGACCGAGTACGCGGCCGAACAATAGTATTGACCTAGTAAGCGTCTACGCGCATACAATTTTTTTAGCGATTCAGCTCATTTTTAAGTGCATTTCGTTCGATTCAACAACACTCGTCAAACGCATGTTCAGACACATCGAAAACGTGAGCGAAAGTATGCTATTGGCGGTGGGGGTGGATACCCCCTGAGAGGATTCTCGGCCGAGAAAATAGAAACGGTTTCTATTAATCGCTCACTTAAAATCACCCGTCGGATTGCTCGGCCAAATCCAGTGCGTCGCATTCAGATTGATTTGTATTCGGCGGAAAGATTGATTTAGGCCGCGTACTAGGTATGTGTAAAAGAGGTATAAAGCTGCGCATTCGCGGCGAGTAGCGTATGCAGAAATCTCGCCGCGAGAGAGCCGCGTCGCCCTCTCCGGTGGTGGAGTCGCACTTCAATATCGAGCCTTCGCCGATTTCGTTGTGACTGATAATATCTTCTTCCGTTCCCGCCAGTTATCCGTTGGAAAAATGGATTCTTCGAGGTCAGATGAGAGTCCTCCGGAGTCCCCGGGTGGCGGGATCGGTCCCAGGGGGCGCGAAGCGGGCTACCGTCGTCGTCTGGATGCTTATCGTCGCGCCCACCATGACCAGGCCGCGCTCGTCGCACGCTTGCAGGCTAAGGTGGGTCAAATAATTCATTTTTACATTATTATTTATAAATTGGTATTCGTGATTAGTGCAACTTCCTCCTCAGATACGTAGTTATAAATCCTGTGCATTAACTAACTTTAAACTGCCGTTCGTCAATAAAGACCGGATCCCGGGGACAAACATTTTACTCTCGAAATAAATTTTGTGATAAAGTTCAATTTCTTTCAGTGTTATTCCATTTAAGATCAATTTTTATACGGCTTAGGTTAAATCACGTTTTTGTTTATTTTTTTTATATAAATATTCCCCGGCAATATTCAATAGTTTTCAATCTTTTATTTAAAACGATAACACATAGTTATAATCAAACAGGTGCTTCAATACAAACAGAGATGTTCAGACCTAGAGAGTCACGCGCCGGACGCTGTCGAATCCTACCGGGGTCGCTCGAATCCCCAGGTCGCGATCTCGCTGCCTCCGCCGACCGCCTCCGCCTCACACCGCGCTTCGTCCGCTGCAGCTCCGGTCATCTCGTCGGCGCTGGAACAGGCGCAGCAGCACCTGCGCGAGGCCAGAGACGAGCGTATCCTCGATCTCGAAACCGCTCTCAGGAAACTAGACGAGGAGAAAAGAAAGTGAGATAACCGCTTCAAACATTAACCCTGTTAACTCAAACGTTTTGAAGATCTAATCACGACTGAATTTGTCATTATTAAAAAAAATGTTTTTAGTGGCTATTTTGTAATGAACAATTTTTAGCATAATTTATATCTTCATTTTACATAAAAAAATAATCTTCGATTTTTGAGCATATCTCATGATTGGGATAAATATATTTTTTTACTTTTATTATATTCTTATTGGAACTTTTATTTGACGTGATCGGTATTCATAACAATTTCAGGTGTGAAAAGTACATCCAGGCAAACTCCTCTCTCCGAGAGCAGTTGGAAGAATCCCATCAGATCAACGATGCCCTGACCAGTGACCTTCAGAAGCTTACCAATGACTGGGAAGCTCTTCGAGAAGAGATGATTGTCAAAGAAGACGAGTGGAAGGATGAAGAGCAGGCGAGTTCACTACTGAGCGACCGTCTACCAACATGTTATTGCCAACCCTAGTCTGAATCTCAATTTCTTTTTTGGCTTTCAGGCATTCAATGACTATTATACGACTGAGCACAACCGGCTACTTGCCCTCTGGCGAGATGTGGTGTCAGTGAAGCGCCTCTTTTCTGAAATGCGGTCGGCCACCGATCGAGACCTGGCTAAAGTCAAAACTGAACTGGAATTTCTGTGTCGCGATTTCGTCACTGCAACTGATGGCCCCGCCGGGATGGCTACGGAAGTGGTTAACTCTTTTTTATTTTTAATTGGGTGAAATTCGCTTCCACGATAACGATTGTTGAAGTGTTAATGCTGCGGGGACTAGCAAAAACACGTAAAATGCTACTTTTAGAAATTTTATTTAACTTACCCAACATTATAAATGACTTCATGTATTGACATGACTACAGCGTGAATCTGTGGTCAGTAAGCCATTAAAGGCATTCATTTAATTTGTATTTCTAAGCAAAATATTAATTTATTAAGTGTCGAAGTAAGCTATTTCAAGCATTCTGCTACCGCATATGCATAAATTATCTATTGAGTTATTCAGATTAAGACGGCAATTTGTCACGTATTTTATATGAATTAAGTTGGTGAAATATGTAATTAATAGTGCAATATTACGGAGAAAAGAAAAAAAAACATTCAAACAGTGGCTATGCATTCAATTGGAAATCACTAATCTGGTACATTCTACCTCCAAATAAGTGCATATCTATTATGTACGATCTTCCTCGGTACTAGATGTTTCACAGTACAGTTAATCTTCTCTTTACACGACGAAAACGTTCCTGTGAAAAAATCCCACGCTAAAAGAGAATTAGCTGCGTCTACAATAATTGTTAGTAGCGAAATTCCTTAAAATAACACATTTTTAATGGTGTACAATTTACGAGCAGGCAGATCGAGAACTCTCAGAACTGAAACGAAAGCTCGCGGAGACGGAGAAACGACATGACGCGGATCGGATGGAAATATCACAGCGTGATGCTAAACTGCAGCAACTTACTGCTGAACTGCGAGCTCTGGTGAGTGACCCCCGATATCGTCCGTTTCTAACTCGTTTATCATTACATAATGTAGATTAATAATTTAATGAAATATTTCAAATTACCAATACCAAAGCGAATAAACTCAAGCTAAATTAAAAAATGTTTGCCAAACCAACTCAGAGATAAATTAAATTTATTACTTTTTTTTTATTGAGATTTAACAAAGATTTAAGGATTAACAAAGTTATCAAAATAGTTTTCATATTAAAAATGAATATATTCCATCAAAAATAATTTAGAGATAAGTCATTGCAAGCACCCGAGTCCAAGATACGAAAGCAATTTTTCGATTGAATATCAACATGATTTGATACTTGACTGACAATCTTATGTATCTCAGCTGACAATCTTATGTATCGCCGAGCAGGTAGGTAATCATAACATATTTACCAGGCACGTATTAATTTATAGATTTTTTTACAGGAGGAGCGGAGTCGTTCAGCGGAAGGCGCCATGGCGGAGTTGGGAGCGTTGCGATGCGAGGCCGGCGCCCTGCGAGCCGCGCTTGCCGGTGTGGCGAGGGCCGTACTCAGGGACAGCGACAGGGCCAACACGAACGGCAATGGGCAGCACCCTCCACCGCACCTTCATCTTTCTCATGCTCCCCCGCCCTCGCCTCCTCCGCCTCCCTCGTCACACAGGTCTGTCATTTTTGAAAGAATAATGTCGTTATACAACAATGCTACAGAATAAGAGCCCTTCTTGGGCATATAACGTAACACAGCATTGTTAAGTTCAGTAACTGAAGACTTGGATGAAATGAGCTGAAATCTACTCACCCGTGTTGTAATCAAGTCAACAGGGGGGGATCCAGAAATTGTCCCTGGAGGGGGTCATTCAATTTGAAATAAACATGATACATAAATAGATGATTTAAAAATTATTATGTCTATATAAAAATAGTCAATACAATGTATTCTATAAAACATTGTAAACTAAACAATTGAAGAGCCCATTTGACAATAAAGTTTTAATAAATCAAAAAAATGGAAAATAGATTCTCTGCCAATCCAAGTCAGCACGGTTGACCGGTCTGAGCTTTTTTTATCTTTTCAGAGTCCATCTGGACATTCCCATTTTCATGGTGTAAGATCTGGGAAACAATATTTTCTCAATCTGACTCATTACAGAGACATTTGTAATATTATTGAAAGGTCATGAAACCATTCCCTCATCCGTACGCTTTCATGTACCGCCAAGTATTATTTCCATTCATATTCTAAATTATAATATGTCATTTTTCTTACATAATGCAGATCTGCAGACACTCGCGGTGGAGTCGGAGGAACTGCGCTAGCTGAAAGTACTGTTTCAGCGGTGCAAGCCGCTCTCAGACGCCATCAGACGCATATCCACGAACTCCAGGTGAAGGTTTCAGAATGTTTGTGTATATTTTGATTAATACGTATGTGCTCTCCTGAGCAAGATCGAGTAACGCCATGCATGTACAGTCACACTCTGCCGCCTCAATCATTGTTGCCGTAACGCTATCTTTAAAAATAAAGTTATGTGGATAAATTATCCAATCATTGATCATGTGTATAATAGTGCTGCTCAAACTTTTTTCGGGGCGCTGACCAGCGTTACATGGGAACCGGTATTATTATGTAATTAAATAAATAAGGTATACATGCATGGCTAACTATATATTCACATTGTTGAGCGCAGACCAGCTTGTGCCGACGCACAGGACCAGAACTGGTCCGCAGACAAGCATTTCAGTAGCATAGGTATAGAGAAATTTATAATATTATTACAAAAAAATTGTTCTAAGTTTTATGAAATATCTTTGTAAGTAAATTGAACATAAATGGTACGTGTGCTACAATTCACACATACCCAAAGCAATTTCATTTGGCGATCGACCGCCATCGACTTTCGGCCATCGACGATGGCCGTCGACTTTTGCACATACAGTGACACTCCGATTCTACGTTTTCCTAGGGATCGTATTAAAACAATGAATAATGCGGGAAATCTTCAAATAATATCAAAAAGTGCTTCATTTTCAACTAACTTATTTATTAATTTCACTTTTTTTATTAAAAAATAGATACATTTATTATTCAATTGCTTAGTACAATACTTAGATGTCTATTTGTTTGTTTATATCTGAATTGTTTTCAGTTTCTCAGCTAGAGTTCAAGTTTTCTTCATTTAGATATTTTAGTTTTGACTTTTAAATTAGAAAAATTCGCGCGACCAGATGCAATGTAAGACTGTGAGTGAAAAAAGAAATATTCAAAAAACGGTCAATCGGGATAATAATTGGGACGGGACAATAATATTTAGATGATAGATCGAGGAAATCGGTAAATCAGGGAATGATTAACGTGGAGTTATTAAACATTGTTATTACGGAGTCATGGTCGAGTAAAAAATAAACGATCCATGCAAAAAAACGAAGAAAGCGAGAATGTTAGATCGAGGTTCCACTGAAAAAAAAAAGTGAAACGAGATACGAGGCAAGACTATTTATGAAAAACATTCAACGAAAACGGTAAATCGGGATAATATTTGTGACGGGACCAAAATATTCAAACGACTATTTTTTCTTCTTGTTCTTATGGGTGTTTCGCCGGGACGGGACTATGAAAAATAAACGATCATAAAAGGAAACGAATAATGCGAGGACAGTAGATCAGAGTTCCATTGTAAACAGACTGTCGTCGACTTTTGCACATAATTAGTTCCTGAAAATGTGTGCAAATGTTGAATGTTCAAATGGAGATAGATGTAAAAAAAGATTAAAAATTTTATTTTAAAATATTTATTTAACAATCTATATATTAATAGTCGATAATGTCCGTCCGTCCGTCTGTCCGTCTGTAAATTGTCCCCGATTTTCCCTCCCCCTGCACCTCCCCTTCCATCCCATCCCCGCTGTCACCATTTTTTTATTCATACTAAAGACACATTTTTTCAATACATTGTTTATTTGACGAAACAAATCCAATCGTTGAAAATTTGAATTCTCATACAAAAAAGCGCCGCGACCGTCGATCGAACCATCGCCTGCAGATTATGAGTTGAGATCGTTACCGCTCGGGCAAACAAACAACTGTCAGAATCGAACTAATTTAAATATATATTATATTAAGCACACATTTAAATTATTCTAAAAATTCCAAAATACGCATACTTCACATGCATACATAAACAGTTGAATTATTCTAAAAATTCCAAAATAATTAATACTGCATATATTTTTCGTGAAATGTATTTTTTTAGGAGAAAGAGTTTTTGAAGAAAGAAGTGTTTAATATCTTCTTCTAAGAAATATATTTGTTGCCATTTTTTTATTCATACGAGACATATTTTTTCATTACACTGTTTATTTGACGAAACAAATCCAATTGCTGAAAATTTAAATTCTCATACAAAAAAGCGCCGCGACCGTCGATCGAACCATCGCCTGTAGATTATGAGTTGAGATCGTTACCGCTCAGGCAAACAAACAACTGTCAGAATCGAACTAATTTAAATATATATTATATTAAGCACACATTTAAATTATTCTAAAAATTCCAAAATACGCATACTTCACATGCATACATAAACAGTTGAATTATTCTAAAAATTCCAAAATAATTAATACTGCATATATTTTTCGTGAAATGTATTTTTTTAGGAGAAAGAGTTTTTGAAGAAAGAAGTGTTTAATATCTTCTTCTAAGAAATATATTTGTTGCCATTTTTTTATTCATACGAGACATATTTTTTCATTACACTGTTTATTTGACGAAACAAATCCAATTGCTGAAAATTTGAATTCTCATACAAAAAAGCGCCGCGACCGTCGATCGAACCATCGCCTGTAGATTATGAGTTGAGATCGTTACCGCTCGGGCAAACAGACAACTGTCAGAATCGATCTAATTTAAATATATATATTAAGCACACATTTAAATTATTCTAAAAATTCCAAAATAATTAATACTGCATATATTTTTCGTGAAATGTATTTTTTTAGGAGAAAGAAGTGTTTATATCTTCTACGAAATATATTTGTTAGCAAACTTCAACATTATTCCAAAAATTTAAATACTACAGGGCAGGGCTGTCGATATATGCCCCGAGATATATTTATTTTATTTTTAGAATTTCTGGCTTATTCAATAAATAGGTTTGTAATTTTCTGACTACTTAAAAATGCAACAAAAATCCCCCCGTTGAGGTCAACGGGCTTACAGCTAGTATACATAATTAATGAGACATGTTTAAGTGCTTTTATTTAAAAACTCGGTGAGTGTTAATTGACATCTTAAGTCTTTACAACGATTTTATCAGCTTCTTCCTCACTTCCAATGTGTAGTTCATTTAATTCTTATTGCTCAATTAAGTATTCATTTGATAGAGATACTGAGTGAGATTCAATTGACTCATTAACATCTTCACTGTTGACTTCCACACTTAGTTCATTCATTAGACTAACTATTTAATATGTGAGAATTTTCGAAATTTCTTCAGAATTCATAAAATCACTAATCATCTCCTCGTCTAATTGTTTCCCGGAACTTTTCATTTTTGACTCTTCTTTTCAGTGTCTCCAATATTGTGCTTAGTCTGCTTCATTATTTTCCTCATATAATATCGCTTAAACGTAGCTATCAGTATTTGTGTCGTGGGCTGTATGAGGCAGGCAGTATTAGGAGGAAACACTGATTTCTGGGTATATATTCGGCAAAGATTTTAAGTGTCCCGGAGCATTGTCTAAAAATAATAATGCTCTAAATTGTAAATTTTCATCTTTACAATTACTCTAAAGGCTGCCATATGCTCTGATAATCTGGTATTCAGTGTCCTTTGTGTTTTGCCGATATAAAATTTGGTACAACAAGAGCATTGCAATTTATAAATCCCGGATTTATTTAAATAATGTATTTTATCTTTATTGTTTACTGTAAAAACTCTTTAGGCAAATTATTAGTTAACAATAAAGATAAAATACATTATTTAAATAAATCCGGGATTTATATGGATTTAGACTCATCCATTAGAAACATCCATTTACTAAGCGTCAGTTCAAGTTCATCCGTGCACTTGAACGCCTGAAGATGCCGAAAGGCAAAACCCGGGTCGTTAGTGACAAAATCTGTGGGAGTGTACATAATTTGAAAAATGAACCATTCTTTAAACATTAACTCAGTAACCCAGACTTCTTAATTTGATTTCCAAATGAATGGAAACAAACTTTTAATTCTCTGGTATTTTCTGTTTGATATTTTTTTCTTCGATTTTAAATCAGCAGCTCATTAGTTTTTTTATAATTCTCAGCCTAATTGAATTTGGTTATATTTGAGTATAAAAAAAAAAGATTCACTGAATTACGACTCCAAATGTAGAAGCTGTAAATATTTTAGTGAAGTACTATGTATACTAATATACTAAATATTTTGAGAATTTTTAAAAAATAGCCCACAGATAAAGTGTTAACTTATCATCATATACTTAGAGCTACTTTTTTCTAATTAAATTAAAAATAAAACAATATTAATCCCAAGTAGAATGAATAATAAGATTTATGGAAAAGAACAGCTGAATAAAATAAAAATAATACACTTTATCTTGTAAAAATATAATAATAACAATATTATTATCAAATAAATAAATAAAATCCAAAATTAACTCATCACTACCAGATGGAATAATTCGATGGCTAAAAGTGCAAATTTGTTTACTTTACTGACTTAATGATGCCATCTTGTTGCATCACGCTATATGCATGTCCCGTAATAATTTGATCACGGTTTCTCAACTGAGGGCCACAGAGAAAAAAATAATTTTAGGGGAGCCATAGCACAGTTTTGGTGGGCCACAGGCAAATCCCTGCTTTTTAAAATCAGGCAGCGACAAAATATATTGAAATTCTGGGAAGAGCTAAAAAAGGGCGTCATTTCATTTTGGGAATTCCGTGGTCAAATTATGAAATCTATCAGCAAGCAAAATGTTGGAATCTTTCAATCTTCAATTTCAACTTATTTGTAAGGGTATGGGGGGGAGGTACGGAAAAATATGACAGTCGAAAGGGGCCATGGGCACAAAAAGGTTGAGAAACTAAGTTTTATTTGATTCAAAGGAAAATATTTTTTTGATGGCAGTTTTATTAGATCGTCTTAGTATGGTCAAAACAGTAAAAAAGCGATCCCCTGCGAGTCTCAAATACTACTTCATATTGCAACTATAGATTTGTTTTACTTATTTAATAAAACAACCATCAATTCGTCTAGTCACATATACTGATGAATCACATCTAAGAATTACATAAAAATCACGCCGCCCTGTGACAGCGGCTGCATCTATTGTTGGGTAATGCTGAATGCCCACGAGGTTTAAGGGACTCGACTAACTAATCAAACGGTTAAAAGCCAGATTTTAACATTTTTAAAGCTAAAAAAAACTTTGAGATTCATAATAATAAAATAATGCCATGTTGATTTTCAAAATCGATTTTTATTCAATCTTTTCAATCAATATATTGCAGAGACCCAAAAATCTTTGCTCCATATTTTAATCACTCATTATTTTGATTATACTCAATATTTTTCGTTTGTTTTTAATAATAGGTGAAACTTCAAAGCAATCGGGAACTGCTTCACAACTCACGTAAGCAGTGCAATCAGTCAGAAGCGAGTATCGCCGATCTCGAAAACAAGATTCAAGAGCTACAATCGAAGTTGGATGCGGCCAATGGGCAACTCAATAAGACGGGGCAGGAGAGGGACTTGGCAGTTAAAACGTCGGATACCCTCCGAAGCGACAAAGACGCACTGGAGAAAAACAGATCAGAAATATGTTCTAGCGTATGTCAAATGTCTTGTTTGTAATCCACATATATTTTTTTTTTTAATATAACCACAATCATATTGATATTATTATTTTACAATATACTATTTTACCTCACTGTCTCAGCTTAGATTTAATAGAATCAGTTTACGCAGCAATAAATATACCTAAATGTTTCCACAGATTGATGCATTAACGTTGGATTATGAAAAACTACAGAAAACTAACGGAAAAATGCAGAAACTTATTGATTCATTGGAGGGTGAAAAACGTTTAGCACAAGATGAAATAGACAGAATGCAGCGGGAAGCGACCAACAGAGAATCTCTCCTGAGGTATTCGATACAATATTTTTAATAGTTTACATATATTGTATTTATTGTAGCAATAAATTGTTACGCATTCATTGTGATTTTCAACTGTACAACAATAAACGGTTTTTTTTTATATTTTTTGTGATTGTATTCCAGATCAGAAGAGGATCGATCGAGTCGGACGAGAGAGGAGCTGTTGAACCTGCGCGAGGAGTTGAGCAAAAGCTACCTAGCGAGAGATCTACTTGAACAGAATAAATCAGAAGCCGACGGACTCATATCGCAAATGGAGAAAACTAGAGGTTGAAATATCGTCGATGCATGATATTGACATCAAACCATTTTTTATTTAATTGAGTATGATATTTCATATATTATATAAAATACCTGAGGTTTTGAAGGCAAAATCATAATATTTAGATATGTTGAAAAATTATCAATTCATTGACTACGATAAATAATACTGAATCTAATTATTATGTGTTATCTATCAGCAGATAAATGGATGTATAATTTGCAACAGGAATCGTCCAATTTTTTTAAAAATAGACAGATAGTTTCAGATATGGGATTCAATTAAAAATTTTGCAGGAGATCTTGAAATGGAAATGGAGAGATACCTCTTGGAAAGAGCAGATTTGCAAGATTCCTTAGAAAAACTAGATGCTGCCGTTCATACGCTGGAACAGGAAAAGAAGCAAATGCATGAAGACATCAAACGGGTATGGATACTTTTTGTTTAAACTGGAATACTTATTTTGTACTCACACTGTAATATCTCGAGCACTCTGAGGCAACTGTCGCAAAATCATTGGTCTGCGTTCCAGTAACAACATTAGAGTAGAGAATCCAATAACCATAAACTTATCTTAAACATGCAGCAACAAACAATATTATACGGAACTATTATTAAATAAGCATTCTAACTGTTCCATAATCAAAAATGTTATTTAATATATTTTTGATGCTTTCTTTTTGAAAACAAATATAGTGGTCTATGGCATTTAAAATTGTAAGCTTAGCGGTTCGTGAAATGAAATGCCCATATCTTAATGATACGGTAATCTATGACTTTCAATTGTTTTATTGTACCGCAATAATATGGAATCGGTCACTGAGATGCATGAGTGTAGAATGATTCCATTACAATCAAATTTTTTGAGTCTAAAGAACACATTTTTAAATAATCACTTTCATTAATGTTTGAATATTGACTTTACCGTTTGTATTTCAGCTGGATGACGATAAAGCTAGTCTTCGTAATCAAAACGGTGAGGCTCAGGCTGATCTTAATTCTCTACGTAAGGAGCTTCTCGCTGCTGAACAGTCCCGGCTGGATCTCGAAGCGGACAGAAATGCATACGCTGAACGAATAAAATTCTTAGATGGCGAAAAAGAAAAGGTGGGTATTGATTTTGACATCCAGTGCGTTTCACTTTTATTCCAAATTTTTATTCAAACGTTTTGCATTGCCCTGCAGGTGGAGCTAGAGCTGGCGCAGGCACGTAGAGAACGGAGTGACCTCGGCTCTCAGCTGTGTGCGTCAGGTCGCAAGAGGGACTGTCTGACCGAGGAGATCACTCGGCTGCAGCAGCGTCTGGAGCAGGCCGCCGAGACCAACGGGCGTCTGAATAGGACACTGGAAGAGCTGGTGAAAGAGTGCGAAGAGAAGCAGGTGATTAGAGTCGAATTTTCGCATCCCGCCTTTCTCTCAATGAAACTTGTATTGATTCGAATTCTCTTATTCTCTTATTCGTATTGCGTCCCGATTCATTTCAAATTCGAGAGCGAGGTGCGCCATTCTAGTCGGTGATCGAAGAGAACATCCTCGGAGGGCAATATTTTTTTAGCCGAATAACGACGGGGCCGGCCTTGTGTGTCCTCCTCGACAGGTGATGCTGGACGCGAACGATAAGGATGCACAGAATCTGCAAGAGCAGCTCGCGTCCCTGCGGAGCGAGAAAGAAGCCCTGGAGGGGATCCTCTTCGACTCCTCGAGCAACTTAGAAGTTGTCGAGAGCAAAAGACAAAAACTCGACAAAGAACTTCAAAAGACATTACTCAGTGAAGAAAATCTCAAAGGTTTGTTAAAAACTGTTGATTTACAATTTATACCAATAGATGTCAATTTCATAATAATACAGCAGATGAGAAGTGGATGGGAAAATTTTTCATTGGATTTTGTTTCTTATGCAGATGTACTTTTACTATGCATTTGTATCTTTTTTAAGCATCATTAAACTATACTTTCTCTCATCTTTCTCTGCTGTCTTTTTCAAGGGCGAGTGAATAATCTACTACGAGATCTCGAGGCTTCAGAGAAAAAATTTCGTGACACCAAGAATACTCTCATTCAGCAGAATGCTAAAAAGGAAGCAGAGTATCAGCAGACTATTTCCAATCTCAACAAGACAAACACAGAGAATGTGCGAAAACTGACGGACGAAAAGGTAACAATATCTTTTGTTTTTTTTTCCAACCATATCTGCTTCTGATGTGAAGCAATTTATCTCAACAGAAGTACTTTTACAAGAACTGCTTGTTACTCAGGTGATCAGCTGCTCTTTGGAGAGAATAAAGTAGAAGGATAGGGCTAGGTATTATGACCTGTTTTTAGAATTGTATTTGTAGAAAGAAATTTAGACTTCACAGACATTCACGCCTTTGAGCACAAATCCATAAATCGATTTTTTTAAGCATTCCTATAGTGGCTTTCATCATTTATAGTTTTGTACCTATGAAGTAGGGAAATTTCATTCTATGAAATATGAAAATTATCACCAATCTTAAACAATATTATATGCACACGATTAGTATGTGTTCATCGTTAGCAACGTTTTAGCTGACGTAGAAAAAAGTACCTTTTTACCTAGTACGCCAGCTATAATTTGCAATTATAAATTTAATTAGTTATTGACGAGATATCTGTCGTCTGTGGCACCCATTCAGTTAATGTTAGTTGGTCAATAATTTCACGTCGGTCAAGCTAATGAAAAAGCTCTAAATAATTCTTCCACAGCGTCTGGGTTTTGTATATTTGAAATCTAGATCCACTGTATGTAAAAAAAAAAAAAAAAAATGATTCTCACATACCATTTCTCTTTAGGAGCAAGTACGGATATCTTTAGAAAAACGAATGAACCAGACAGTGCAAAGCTTGGGCGGTGAAAAGGATGCAGAGATAGTCGCACTCCAGGACAGAGAGCAGCAACTGCAGACGGCCATAGATACACTCTGCCAGCAGCACGAGGAAGCGCTTTTGAGAGCAGAAAATGACAAACAGCAAGTGTTATTAATAGGTAAGTAATCAGTCTAGACCAGTGTTTCTTAACCATATTGAAAGAATCGCCCCCTTTACCACAGTAAAATTATCCAGCGCCCCCCCTCCCCACAAAAAAAATTACTCTCTTTTTTATGTATTTCATGCAATGATTTTCTTTACAAATAAAAAATTATAAGAAAAACAAATAAAAAACATGATTATTTTTATAAAAATTATGTATTTATTGCCATTTATGTCATATTAACATTACATACAAAATTATATTATTATTTTAACTAAAAAGTAAATAATTCAATGGAAATGAGAATTTTTATTAAAAAAATTAATGAGATCCTTGAGCCTCATGTGATTGGGCTATTTTCGTAATATTAGGTTCAAGTTTAGTTAAATATAGTCTTAAATCTCCTCTTTGGCTTATCTGTAATCGATTTCGGGATTTTTTTAATATATGCGTTACTGCGCTAAAACCCTTTTCCACTAAATATGATGAAGGAAATGCTACGATGGGTAATTTTACCTCTTTCCACAGAAGAGGGTATTGATGGCGAAAATGGACCCAAAAAACATCATAATTACATTGATTGAACACAATTTTAGCTTCACAGTCATTTTGTAGCTCAATAAACTGCTCTTTTAAATTTTCACTGACATTTTCTATTGATAAAAATGGATTAATTATCCAATCTGGTATTAAAAGTTCATACAAGTCTTTGAATCGTATTATCATATCTTCGATAAGGGCGTCAATGTGGCTACAGTATGTTTCCAAATCAGAATCCTTAAGTATATCTTTTTTTAATTGTTGTAAAGAAGGAAACTGATGGAGTTCTCGCCGACAAAGATTATCTTTAAATAATTTGAGTTTGTTAATAAAGCTCAGTACAACACCTTTGGCTTTAATAAGGCTGATATTGTTTCCTTGAAGCTTCAGGAGATTTTCATTCATCTTTTCGAATATATTCGCAGTAATTTTAATTCATAGCATATTTTTTCATTGTTTACTTCCAAAAATTCCACAATTGTATCAAATAATGCATAAAATCTTTTTAAACAATTTCCTTTTGATAGCCATCTTACTTCTGTATGTAAGATAAGTCGTTCGAATTCTTCATCATTTTCTTTACACAGTTGACGAAATAATCTATCATTCAAGGGATGAGACTTTATTTTATTGATGACATTTATAACAATACTCAGCGATTTATGAAGTCTTCCATTAATCTTCTTTGCGACTAAATGTTGACGGTGAATGATGCAGTGAATTGCTAGAACATTTGGTGCAACGTTCTTCAACCTTGATATAAAACCACGATGCCGACCAACCATAGCTGGTGCTCCGTCAGTAGCACAGGCAATAACATTAGTAAAGGGAATCTTTTTTTCAGTGAAAAAGTTTTCAAGGGTTTCAAATACTGACGAACCTTTCGTGTCAGTAGTAAGTAATTTTGAAAATAACATTTCTTCGATAATTTTTTCATTCTTCACAAATCGTACATAAGCAAGTAGTAGAGATTCATTATCACGCAGAGTACTCTCATCCAATTGTAATGAAAAATCGTTGGACTGTAGTTCATCACATAACTGAATTTCGATATCATTTGCCATCTCATCAATTCTTTTTGAAACCGTGTCATTGCTCAATGGGACTGAAGAAAGAATCTCTTGCTGATTTTGTCCGATCATATTATTAATGAATACACGTACAGCTGGTAGTATTAATTTTTCTCCATATATATGTGGTGCACCACATTTTGCAATAATTTGTGCTATTTCATAAGATACTATTAGTCCTTTATCGTTCCGACTTGAAATCTTCTTAAAAACATTACTGAGAGTATTACGGCTTTCAAATGTTTTCTTAAGTTCTTGAAAGTACAATATATCTTTATTATTCTTGTCGGGATGTTTCTTTAAAAAATGTTCATTTAACCGCGATGGCTTCATTGCCTCATTAGAAAATACGTGTTGACAGAGTAAACACATTGGCAATTGTTGATTTGTAGGAGATGGAATAAAACCGAATTTTAAATAGTCAATAGAATATTGTCGACATCTTTTCTGTTTGGTTGTCATCTTGAAATAAAGGCCGATTTGCGAATTTAAAGCAGAACCCCTCAGATAAACTAACGCTTATAAGTGAACGCGACCGTCTCCAACGGATTGACAGAGATGACTAAGTGCATCAGTGCTCCCAGATTATGAGAACTACGCTCACACACACTCAAAGACTCTGTCTATCGTACGAATAGCTGTGCGTGTGTTGGTGCGTTGGTGAGACCCGCCGATATAGCGACGGAGCTAGCGGCCTGCGCTTCCCCCCAACCCCGGCCTCCCCGCCGCGCTCCGTGCAGTTGGCCCGCTCGCCGCCGCGCGCGCTGCGAGCGCCCAGCCGGCCCAGACTCGTGCAATATGCAGAAGCGACACAACGCCCACTTCAACTGCCGCAGCGCCCCATAAATGCTAAAAATTTAAAAACGCCCCGCCAGACCTTTAAAACGCCCACAAGGGGGCGCTGGCGCCCCGGTTAAGAACCACTGGTCTAGACGGTCAAACATATATATTCTTTTATATAATAGGTAAAACTAGAAGTATACTGGGGCCTTGGTCGAGTGGACATTGATGTTTCTTCGGTTAAGGAGCTCACAGATTCGAGTCCCAGTTGGAACAGTTTCAGAAATTGATTTATGGATTTCTGTTCGAAGGCATCAATGTGGGTTGAAACAAAGCAATAGAATTAGCTATCTTCTAGTCCTTTTGAACAACTGAGTTAAAAGCAGTTCTCTTTGAAACGCTTCTGTTGAGATAAATTCCATTAGGAGTCCATCTCCGTTTCCTCATATGCTTGGGACAAGTTATATAAATGGGTTCTTTATGTCATCTACGAGAGAAAAAAAACAAATGGTTAACTCGAGGTCAAAAATCATCCTCAAAACCAAAAAACACGCAAAAAGATGATGCTGACTATATGGAGGGATTTTAACAATCAAATTCATTATGAATTTTGGAGAACAGTAGAACAATAACTTTCAAACTCTATTATACTGTAAAAACGTCACCCTGCAGCACGATAATGCTAGTGAAGCAAACACTACAAAAATTTAACAAATTGGGTGGAATCATAACTTTATCTCTAGTGGAAAATATTTGTTCAGAATTGATAAAAATATTGAGACAATATTTTTTTTTTAATCAGTACTTCGAGTTCTATTACTACATGTTTTACAATTTCAGATTTTTTGTTTAACCCTTTCCGGTCCTATGTCGAATCTCATTCGACATCGATTTTATTCCCGTGGGTCCTATGTCGAATGTCATTCGACATTTTTTTTCTTTGTTGGTATCGAGTTAAAATAAGTTCAAATGTATTGAATATATTTTTTTTCCACTCGTATCTATTACAGCGGTATTCTGAGCAAAGAATCAAATGGTTTTTATGAACATTGTAATGTGAAACCGTATGCCTGCAATGGATACAAAAGGGTCGTTTTAGGGGCTGGGTCGGCTCGCGCAGCTTGGGCGCTAGGTTCTACATTCTTCTTTCCAACAGTAACACTTGCCACGTGATTAATACCGATATGTACTATTGTTCTAATAATTCTAACTGCAAAAATGCCCAAAATTACAAAAAAACGCAAAAAAGCAACTTGATACATATATTGTATAACATGTAAGGCAAAACCTGGGCTATGATAAATGCTTTTGCCGTTATCATACTTTAAATTTTTTTAAATATAAATAATAAGGTCATTATTTAGATATTTAGAAAAAAAATATACTGTTGCTATAAATCTAGTAAAAAAAATATAATTGCAAATATTAGTTTCCCTCGTGATACTCTAAATCTATTGTGGATCAGGTGGAATATTTTTTAAATTTTTTTGTGGACCGGAAAGGGTTAAATCACTCTTATATGTGAAACCAGAGTAGTTACGTATCAGCAGATATTGGTGTTAAATTTTGTCTCGCAAACAAAGCTCGGTCTTGTAAATAAAGTGGCAAATATGGCCATGCTTAATAAAAAAATGTATTAACATTGACGATCGTCACATCGGCATCATCTTGATTGCAAAATCACTAGTTCTAATTTTTAAATAAAAATAGGTTAAATAAGTCACTGAGCAATATTCTCTGGCAGTTGGCATACATAGTGCACTACAATATATAGTTTTTCCTAAACATAATTCAATGACAAATTTTACTAAAAGTAAAAAAATCAATTCGTATGGCAATTTTCTTTATAACGAATCATCATTCAATATATTCTGCATGTCGTCACTTATGACAGATTCCAAAAATTAGGATCTTAAATATTTACTTGAGAATGTTTCTCTAATACAACTATTCAATCTAAAGGAATTCCTCAATGAAATATTTTCAGCTCATCATGACCAGCAGGCGTTGTTGGAGAGACTGGAAGAGACAAAAAATGCTCTGGACGGGGAAGTGAACGCAATGGAGAGATCGAGAAGAGAAGCGCAAGCCAAATGCGAGCAGGACCGGAACGCTATTAACCGTCTCAAAGATGAAATCACAGACACAAAGAGTAAACTAGAAGAACACAAGTACGTTTTTGTTCTATCGATTTGCTTATTAAAGTGCGCTACTTATCAAAAATGTTAATTGGTAGGTGTCGATTAATCAAATCGTCACTTTCTCTGAGGAGCGTATATGGTGGAGGAATGATTTTTAAACAGAAATAATTGTAAATGATTATTGAACTTCTTTTTCCAGTGTTCACCCAGTGTATTTAAATTTTTTAGAATGAAAGCTGAGGAAGAGTTGACTCGGGCAGAACACAGATTGCAAGAGATCGCAGCAGAGAGAGATACGTGCGCGAAGGAGGGACATGATGTTCGAATCCAATTGCGTTTGGCGGAAGACAAGGCGGACAGTCTGGTCACACAGCTCGATGACACCCTCCGAAAGCTTAAAGAGCGTGAGTTTTGACACTGTTTCAGATCGCCATCGTAGCAAACAGTAGAGAATACTCATTCATAATGATGATAATGACATTTTCCAGTTGAAAATGAGTCTGAGAGCCTCCGGAAAGAGTCAACCGACATTCGCCGTCAGCTCTCCGACAGCAATGTGGAGCGTGATAAATACAACAGCACTAACAGGGAGCTGAGAGACCAGGTCAAGAGATCCGAGCAAGAGAGAAGAGAGCACGCCAGGTCTCTCGAAGAGGCATTCCGCAAGATTACTGGTTGAGTTTCTTTGTATTATTTACTTCCTATATTATTATGTATTCAGATTTGAATTAATTCTCTTCTAGACCTGCAATTTAGAAGATCAAAGTAATTTTTATTTCTCTTTGCAGGTCTAGAAGAGCAGAGGAATGCGTTGGATTCAGAAAGAGCAAGACTCAGTGCGGCAGCTAGTGAAGCAGGCCGACAGAGGGCCCTTCTGGCAAAGCAAGCCGCCTCTGTAACAGACCAGCTTCAGAAGGCGCAAGGCGGACTCGCAGCCAGACACCACGAGGAGAAAGAGCTTCACGCCAGGTGAATGCACTCATTTTTTCTGGTCTTTGTGTTTTATGCCCATAAGATTTTTTAAAGATAAATTTGGAAAAAGTTATTAATGAACACTTAAAATGCACCTAGTTCATAAACTAAAACCATTAACTGAAACCAAATTATTAAAGCTTAATTAATAGTACAAAAATTGTAAAAACAGAAAAATTAAAGATGGTTTTATATAAAATTAAAAATAACTTATTGAAAAATAGATTATTCCACGTATTGTACTAACTGACACGTATTTCGCATCTTTCAGAGGCATCCTCAGACAATCTTACTTTCACAAAGCTTGTCTGCGTTATAAAGTTATTTTCAATTTTATATTAAAATGAACTTCCACAAAGTTACAACCGAATCCATCAAAAGTATGGCTTAATTATATTAAGCTTCTAGCATTATACGTTTTTAGTGCTATGGATGCTCTGGCTTACTTGAAGTAAAATAATGGTTTTTGGCTCTAATGATGTTATTGTAAAACGAAGAACTCTATTTATTTCAAATGCAGATTGATAACCTATTTTGAGACCTTTTCTCGTTAGTTGTGGTAAATTGAATAAGGATTTTCATCGCCTTTTCACTAACCTATCAGTATTCAGTTGTAAAGAAATAATTTAAAAAAAACAAGCTTTGTTACTGCAAGTTGTTCATGATTTATAACGCAGTATGAAGATAAAATGTCTGCGTGATCTACATTACAAAAAATCCTGAAATATGTCTAGTCATATTTGCTACACGATTTGTCCATATAACTCTACATTTTCTCATTTAATTTCATGTGCCAGGCAGTGTTCCCTCTAAGCTGTACACACACAACTCGCTGAGCGCGCGCACATGCATTAGAACAGAGCGCACAAAAGTTACATCAACTATACCACCACCAGAATAAATTAATTGTCATTATATAGTGTTGTTAATTATTGTCATTATAAAAAATAATCATTTCGTTAATTATGTCTAAATACCGTTATGTGGCCTACAATTTTTTAAATTTCCTTTAAAGTTGTTCAGCCATTGTATTTTGCGCACATAACCTTCAGAAAATTAGAGGGAACATTGGTGCGCCAGGAAATAACTATTATTTAGTGCCACATATTTTTTAGGTTGTTTGCTGTTGATTCAATTTTTTTTTTAAATCTGAAATTCCCTCGCAGAACACTAGCGGTTAGGAACCACCACTTTGCCGACCGCTGATCTAATGGGAATTTTATTTTTCTCTTTTTCCGGAGAAGACTTCAGAACGAATCTGAAGAAAGAGAGCGTGTCCGACAGGAGCTGGCCCAGACTAAAAGGCAGGGTACTGATCTGGAAAGTCACCTCACGTCAGCCCGCCAGGAGATCGGAAGGCTCAGGGCGAGAGGGGCCGAACTAGAGGAGAGATGCCATGCCAGAGATCAGGTCCGAGATCTGATATTTTTCCTAAGACTTTTTATTTTCGAAAAGCGTTCAAAAGTTTACGTGACTCTTTATGCTTTCAGGAGCTGCTGCTGCGGCTGGAAGAGTCCAGGGCAAAAGAGCGGAGGCTAGAAGATCTCAAGCACAACCTAGAAGTCTGCCTGGCTGATGCCACGCAGCAGATTCAAGAGTTGAAGGTATTATTTTCTTTTACAGCTTATTATTAACAATGGCTCAGGGAATTTTATGCACAGTGTCAACAGACTTTTTTACTGCCTCACCCACTGGACGATTCTTTCTTTCGGGCTAATTCTCGAATTAGAAGAGAGTTTTTCGATAGTTACTCGGGAATGGCTGCTGATAAACAATAAACAGTGGAACACTGACCGAAAAAGATGGATAGCAAAAAAGTCTGTGCATAAGTTTTTATAGAAATTTTATTTTACGGAAACTGAATTCATAACAGTGGGCCAACATTTGCAGACTTGCTTGGGGCACCAATTGCTGTTGAATGGAGTCATGCGTATTTCTGTGTGACAAATTTTTATAAGGATTTTCACAAGAATATATTATAAGGATTAGTTGTAAGGAACGGCGTAAAATACTAGAATAAATTATAAAATATGTTGATAAATTATTAAACGACTCATTATTTTTTCATTTTCAAGAATTTCTTTTATAGATCAATTTATTAGCATTAATGAATGTAGTAATTTAACATATTTTTTATCAAATTTTAAGCTTCGTCGAAAAGGCCGATATTAATTTGTCCATATTCAAAAAAGGCTCGTCTGGGAGGAGCAGAGAGCCGCGTGCGGGCACTAGAGTCACAGACGGCGGGAGCGGAAGCGAATCGGCGGGGAGCAGAGCAAAAGCTGGGTGCCGTGGCCGCCGCCCTGCGTCGGATCGCAGGGATCCCTGTCGACCGTTCCCGTTCACCCGCCCCGCTGTCCAATGCTCGACTCTCCAGCCCGACTCGTCGTTGGAGTCCACACAGAGGTTTCCCTTTCTTATGCCTCAGTTGCCATCTTAATTTGTGATAATTAATTGAAATTCAATAATTTACTTTTTTTTATTAAAAAAAAACAAAATCTAACAAAAATAAAAAAATTGAAATTTAATTGAAACTTTAACCCTTTGTACGCCAACGTCTCACCCGTGAGTCGCATGCGTATTGACTCCATACGCCAACGTCTCACCGGTGAGACGCCATGTTTTTTCGTTAAAAATAAAGATTTTTTTAATAAATAAAAATTATAATGCTAGCAACCTCTATGTTTGAACCCAATAACGTTCTAAAAGTTTAAAATTTCTTAATCTTTGGGTATTATTTTAAAATAAATATACTAGATGTCGCTAGGGCTGCCTGCTGAAAGTATCCTATACGCGCGAAAGAGAATCGTATTTTTTTATACGTATTTGGCACACCTCATATAAAATTCTGGTATGTATAATTAGTAGGGGAATTTCATAAATGGCTACAGGGTTGTCAAATGCAGAATTATATTATTATAAAAATAAAACATGATGAATTATTTTTGACTCGTTATTATTGCCATATGTGTTTCACGATTTTGTGCAGTATCTTTGAATTGAAGGGGGATCATTTCTTTCATTTGAAAATTACAAAGCAACGTGACCCTATTATATTACACATGTGCAACTCGATATGGGTTCTGGTCTTGTCTAATAAAGTGATAAAATAAATTTATTGACGTTTTCTTCTGACAACATGGACATCCATATGGAGCTTCTTTCGATGGACACATAGAAGTCAGAATCACTAGAATTAGAATTCAAACACATGGAAACTATTTAGACTTTTGTGTTGAATTTTTGTCATATGGTAAAAATAATGAAATACTTCAGTCTTCGACAGTACGTCCTCCAATCATCACCGTTTCGTATTTGATTGACATTGTCTTGTCGCGATTTTTTGTTTGAAATTGATATTTTTCCGTCGCGATTTTATATTTGAAAGTTATTTATGGACTTTTTTGTTTATTGACAATATTGTGCTGTGAAAATTCTTTTGTGATCTATTTTTTTGACTGTAAAAATATTATCCTCTGCCAAAAATGGAATCTAAAACTTTTCGGACGAATGAGAATTTTCTGATAATCAAGCTTTGCAGATGATCTAATATCTTCAGATGAAGAGGACAATGAAAAACTCTTTCAACAGCCGACAACTGAGAACGTCTTCTCTTAGAAAGATACGGGTTTCAGTCCTATACTTCATTCGTTTGATGAGAACTTTTTTGGAATCAAAGTAAACATCTGTGAAGAAAGTGAAGCGAATCTGAATATTTTAAATATTTTGTGAATGATGATATTGTAAACACCATTGTTACTGAAACGTCAATATCGTTATGTGTCTTCTAAATTGCCATTTTTTAGAAAACTTTTGAAAGCGTGGATTGATACTAATTTAGATGAAATGTACATTTTTTTGGGTATATTTTTGTTATTCCCGTTGAATTCGAGGAATGTAATCGAATCCCACTGGTCAACGAATCCATTACTTTATTCACCATTTTTTTTCCGAAACAATGCCCCGAAATCGATTTCAATTGTTACTAAGTATGTGGCATTTTTCCGAAAATGCGTGCCAAAAGTTTGGAAAAATTAGACTAATTTTGGATATATTCCGGAAAAAAATTTCAAGTTGCTTATACCCGTATGGCCCACTCAACCCTGAACACGAAATAGAATAAGCCCATAAAATAATGTGTTATATACCAGTGAATAAATTATTAAACTGAAATTAAAATTTAAAAAATATATTCATCAAGTGTTGTGACAACCCTGAACACGAAATCGAATAAGCCCACAAATCATTCCACAGCACAGAATTTATTGTACACACATGTGTCAGGACACACGAAAACATCTTCAAACTATAAACTATGTAAGTTAAATCACTTTTAATGCAATTTCTATTTTCTGTAAAATCGCTGGCGTACAGCCGTAGATCGAATACATCGATGTTGGCGGCTAAAAGGTTAACGAAACGAACGAAGAGCAAAAATTTTAGTTGAATAAACTAAATATTATATTTGGGAAACCACAAAAAAAAAACAGTATTTCCCCCCTGAAAAATACTCCCACTTTATTAAATTTATTCCATATATATGTACTTCTATGTATGTATTATACTTTGGGATTTTCTCCCACAATTTATTATTTATTTATTTGAAGCCTATGAGCGTTTGACTATTTTATTACCTTTTCCACTTCTCTAATGTTCCATTGAATTATTGCAGGTCAAGATCATCCTGAACGCGATCGATCTGTTGAAATTATAACTGACGTAGACCCTGACGTGGTGAGAAAGGGTATAAGAAACCTCATGCAGCAGGTCGGTCAGATCGAAAGGGAAAGGGTGAGTTATTATTATGCTAACGTCTTAAAAACATTTCTCAATTTATTTGTTTATCGAGACTCCTAATCATATTATATTATGCCGGTACAGGACGAGCTGAAGTCGCAGATGTGTGGCGTTCGCAAACAGCTGAAAGAGGCTGCCGAGACCAAGAGCAGAGGCGACGGAGAGCTGGCGTCTGCTCTCAAGAATCTCAGAGCCATGGAAGACAAAAAATGTCAATTGCAAACTGCTCTCGGTCAAAAAGAAGTCCAACTCAAAACTCAGGTTGGATAACTTGCTCAATTGACAAAGATTGTCAAAACTTTTTCCAAACAATTGTTAACAATATTTATTGTAAAATTACAGTCAGAGGTGTTGCTGCAGAGAAGCGATGAAGCGAGTTCTTTAAAGGAAAAAATAACATCCATGGAGCTGACTCTGAACTGTGGCACAGAAGAAAAGGGACAAATAGAGGTGAGAACGGCAACACTGAACGGAAAATATCTATTTTGACAAAAATTAATATTATCAATATTATTTGACAACATTTAGTTTCTTTAGCTTCCATTGAATCGATAACAATATGAAATACTAAGATAGCAAATAATTTTACTGTCGCCGATGACTTTGGTGTTTAACTTGATGGCTGCCACAGACGAGATATCTCGTCAATAACTAATTAAATTAATAGTTGCAAATTATAGCCAGCGTGCTAGGTAATTACTATTAATTATCTACGGTAGATAGAAGCTTAAAGAGTTGCGTCAAGTGAACTTCGTGCTACATACAATAATACATTTTGCTGCTCTTCTTTCGACTCCGACGCCCCGGACATCCGTCGGGTACTATCCATAGGATGTACTCGGCGGAAACTGAGGGATGCTGGTATGATATGGGAGGAAGCAAAGCAATTGGCGGGAGACAGGGAAACATCGAGGTGCCGCGTGGCCACCATATGCTCCACATAGGGAGTGAATATGGTCAAAGAAGAAGAAGAATTAATTCAACACAGAAAAATAGCTAAGAAAATTGCCATGTCAATTTGGTTTGAGGAGGAGAATACCATATTTATTTGCAGATTTTTGTTTCACATAATTACATAGAAGGTTAATTAAAATTAAACCATGATAATCAAAAAAACATTTAATTCACATGTTTTGAAGGAAGAAAAGATAGCAAATTTATTTGTCAATAATTATCTATATATGTATAAAACTGTTGCGTGTAATTTATTTCCGGTCGCTGACGTTAAATATTCATTAATCACTTTTGCAGTGTTCACTATCAATACTTGGAATGACATTACAAAAAAAAAAAACACTCTTTGGTACCTGTTACACAATTATTTATTAGAATCAGAATCGGTTTCATCTCTCAGAAGCATTTTCAACTGATAAAAGAATATATTATCATCGCTCCGCATGCAAGTTTTGTGTGACTTTTTGACGAAAATGAACTATGAATGTAGTTTGATGCGTAGATTTTTTCTTCACAATATACAGTTTATCTCGTTTAAAAGTAATTGATAAATACAAAGTTATAGCAAAATTCAATATGTATGTTACTATGTGATGCCTATCAAAATTAGGTACAAAACTAAGTCCTATGTAAGTCTGAGGATGATAATATTGGAACATTTTTCCAATAAGATACTTCTTACTAAAATCTCTTTACCAATTTTATCTATGAATTCTCTTCTAACTTGGGAAGCCGAAAAAATAGATATTTTTTTGGATAAATGCCCAATTAAAAGCAAACAGTGGCTCAATGAAATATTAATGAGAATAAAAATCTTCAAAGAAAACATGGATTTTTTTTATTGCATTTTAATATTCTCTGGATGTTAAGAGTTATCAATAATTAACGATAGTTAAAAAAATAATCGAAAATTTAAATTAAAAAATATTTAATGAATATTTTTGATTTGTTAATTCTACTACCTGGGTTATTATTATCAGTTCATTATTAGCTGTTTAAAATTTTATCAACAGTAAATCCATTTATATTTGAGATGTACATGCTTAGACAAATTTGTAATGATATTTAATAATATACAATTTCAACTACGTGTTCTAAGCCAACAACTTTGGCCACTCGACTGCACAGGTTGGCCGAAAACTGCAATTGTCCTTAAATAAATTTTGCAGTCTCTGTACATGAAAATTGTTCTGTGCAGCAAAATGGATCCGTAGCAATTCACAGAAGATACCCAAACGTTCACGAATTGCTACCTATTGTATCATCACCGTAAACTTGAAGATAACAGGTGAACGACAACGATTAAAACATAATCACAAAATGTTGAAATTGATAATCAATGATTTGTACCATATAATTCTTTGCTTTTGAAAATTTTGATGCTCACATCAACGTGGTGTGCTGCAACTCAGTACAATCAATGAAATGTATTCACAAGGAAACTGACCGAGGGGTTTTTTCAACAATGATGTAGGAATCATCTTTATCGATAAACCCGAAGGAAGCGGTAACACTTTTTTTATTATATTGTAGTTCAAGCTATTATTTTGTAGTAGAGCAAGTCCCCCTAAAAATTCTGACTTAGGAAAATGTGTACATGTTTAAAAATCTTCGAAATAGTGAATGTCCTGATCTGTGATTTTGAAAATCTGTCAACCTTGACATCTGAAGTGTCGAGCAATATTCCTGTTAACATATCCACAATCCCAAAGAATATGTTTATTCTTCAGAATCATTCTTTTTTTACATGCTAACGGATTCTGACGAAATTGTAGTAGAAATTTTTCATTACAAAACACATCTGCTTAAAATAACAAACCCAGTTGGCGTAACAATGCAACATTTGTTGAAGTCATTGCAACCAAAATATAATATATATTTTTTTAACTTGAAGTGAGGCGTAAAAATGTTGATTTTGCATTTCATCCTGATATCACATCATTTAAAATTAATATAATGAAATCTTGGCAAACGTTACATATGTGTATATATATCATGAAAACCCTGTACGATGATACTACAGTATTTGTTAAACTGAACGCGCACAGTAAATGGAATCATTAATAGGAGAGAGCAGAAAAGCTGAGGTCGTCACTGTCGCGGTGCGAAGCAGAGAGACGGTCCCTGGCGGAAGAAGCGGCACGCGCTGAGCAGCGAGCGGCCAGAGCTGATCTCCAAAGAGCTGCCCTTGAAGGAGACACTCGTCGGCTGCAGCTCGCCAAGCAGGATCGAGATGTTCAGATGCAGGTTCCGGTCGACGCTTTCTATTTCATTTTTTATTTCGAATAACCTCAGACGCATAAGTAATCCTCTCATTTTATGAACCTTTCAATGCAAAAACGCTTTGTGAGAACAATAAGGACTGGGTGTCTGAAAATATTATGAATATCTTGCTTCGGGGAAATCCTCCCATTGCATTGAATTATAATTCGATGACTTAAAGGCAAATGACATTTTCTACAAAAAAGTGTTTTTTTAAGTTATTTTACATTCTCGGCAACATAACAGTCAAATCACGTTACGTCAATCATTTCTAGCTTCTTCTTAAGTCGTCAGTAAAGTTTAACGTTAACTACACAAAGTTTCCATTGCTTAATATTTGTTCAAGACCATACCTAAAAGTTTGAGCATCACTATGAGCTATACAAATGTACAATACATAATAAATTATAAAATTGGGCTTCTAAGAAACGTCTCCTCTGTTAAGTTACCAGAAAATAAAAATATGTTGTTTGACATTAAGCCCTTAATCAAAAAAACATCTGCTGAATAAAAATTGTTTGATTTTTTGCCCAGAAATTACAAGAACACTGTGATGGTCAAGCCAGGACTGTCGTGACATTAGAGGAGAGATGCACATCTCTGAAGTCTACCGTGGACCAGTTGAGCGCTTCACTCCAGAAGGCGGCCGCAGCTGAAAGCGAACTCAGGGCTGAATTGAATCGCGCCCAGAGACAGTTGACGGAGGCCAAAGGCCGTGAGCACTCATCTCTGGACAAACTGAAGCAGCTGCAGAAGTCCCTCGGTGGCTGCGACAGCGAAAAGAGAATCCTGAACGAACAATTGGAGACGATCAAGCGCACTCTGGTTGAAGTCAAGAGAGATAAACAACAGTTGCAGGACCAGCTTCACCGACTCAACAATCAACTGGCCAACGTGGAAGTTCAGAGGTGATTAAATTTATTCAGTCTCAAAACAATCGTATCGATTCACTGAATCAAATGAGCCAGATCTTATTTTTATTTAAAATTTTCAATAATCTTCTCATTCTTACAAGTGTCCCAAATTATAGCTGTATTTTTTCCTGTGTGTTTTAGATCGACTCTGGAATCCCATCTGCGTCTGTCCAATTGGGACGGTAAAGAGATCGACGGCGAAACTGAGAGAGAACTCCATGCGACACAGCGAGATCGGTCGGAGCTGAGAGCCAAAGTGGACTCACTTCAAGATAAGATCCGGCAGATGGAGGCCGAGAGGCGTGCAGCGAAGACCTTCAGAAGCAAGAGTTATGAGAGACCGGAGAAATCAACGTATTCGGAAACAGATTCAGTCATCGGAGCGCCGTCTGTCCGAGATATGAAGTCCGGGGCGAGAGATTCAAACCTCTTACGCGACTCAAATCTAGCACTTCATTCACTAAACGCCGATCTCTCCGACCCCTTGATGGCTATTTTTGAGCAAGAGAATAGAGATCTAAAAGCCAAAATACGACGGTTAGAAAATCAGCTTGCCGAAAGGGTGCGTAGATAGAAATATATTATCATATATGTATGTCAATTTCAATTTCATTCTAGCTGTTTATTACCCGGTTTTGCCCGAGGTAGATTCAAACTCATTCTTTTTTCATCTTGCTATTACAATTATCAATAATTGACTGTTCACAATATTTCTTCTTCTTCTTTATCCTAAAAAAAGTTTTTTATTCAAATCGCAATTTTCACAGGCCCTTCTATTTCGAAGTTAAAAGCTTATTTTAGATACTAATTGGGCATATTTTAGAGCTTACACCGTTGTGATAGAATAAGTATTAAATTGTGTACATTGTGATTATTGAAAAAACTGTAGATTTTGCCCTTTTGCCTTTCTAGTCGATATGCATACAGATATTTTTATTTTGCCTTTTTAATAGGTCTATAAATGGGCATTTTTTGTGTGATGGCATGTTGATATGAAATTTTATTTCTCGCAACCCCCACTGCAATTTTATGTATGGTTATAATTTCAGGAAGCAGAATTAGCTGTAGTCCGTTCCAAAGGTCCCGAGAGTGGACTCAGGTCAAGTGGTGTTCTGAGAGAGGAGTGTGATCGTTTGAGGGCGACGGCAGTGCAATCTCAGAGGCTGTTAGAGTCTCGAGAAGCCAGCTACAGACAACAGATACTCCGATTAGAGAGTCAGGTAGAATTTACGGTCTTTCTATTGAATTATATTAAGGACTGGCAAAATCATTCAATTGAAATATTATGTGCACCTAGTTCATTCAAATGGAATCAGTTTCCTTTATCTCATTGGGTCCTGAGACGGAGTGTGAATGAGGACTTTTTAGATTGAAGATATTAAGAGAACCGATTCTAGACCGCTTATACTATTTAATATTTTCTGGGGACAGAGAACGGAAACAAAGTCAATTAGTTATAAAAAGAAATATTATTCATTGTTTTTGATAACGCCTCTCCTAGAAAACAGACCCTTCAGAACTGTATTGACTATATACTAGCTTGACATTGTGAGCGACTCGCGAAGATTATTTCTGATGTTATATAAATTCGTTTTTTTATTATTTTCACCTTTTTTCAGATTCAAGCATTGCGAGGTCAACTTTCCCAAGAAGCCCGACGAAGGCAGCTGTTTGTGCTACGTTCTGGTCGACACGGGAGAGATATGCAACGTTTGAGAACAGCCCTAGGAGATTCTCTGCGTACCGTCTCTCAGGTTCTCTAATCTCTTGCAGCTTCGATGTCACAACTGTGATATTTTTATTCTCTTTATTAATGAAAATGTTTAATCTCATTAGTTTGATTAATCTGTTAATCGATAGATTACACACATTACAGATTCAACAAAAAAAATGACATTCTTTGAATTGAAAAATATTACTGGTGCCCCAGCCTCCACGACACATTTTGACAATATTAATCATAAAACTGACCAGCACTTTCCTCTGACAGTTAATAATCATTTTGATTAAGTTCCTGAAAATGTCAAATTACTGGAGAAAAAAATCCCACGAAAAATGCCAAATTGTCAGTCAACCGACAATTTCACAAATTTCAAATTAGTCATTGGAGTTTTTCTCTTTTGTTATCTTATGAAGCATAAACGAGTTTATCACGCTTACCTCCATCCCACTAAAACAAAAATTCTTCACCACTGAGACACTTTTTGTTTTTGTGTAGTCGATTGCAACCTCGGAGGTTTCAGCATTAACCGTAGATCCGCCTCTCATTTTTCATTGGACTGTCTTGTGGCCTGATTTATCACATGTGATTAAAAATGTCTTAGGTCTTTTGTCCTTCCATGATGGTACTAAAATATTATTTTTTTGGCAATTATATTCTTGTTTTTAGTAAATTTTGATTTTGTTTCTGTAAGATGACTTTTTAATTTCATCAGTTCTTCAGCAAGTTGCATTCTAGTATATTGTCTGCACGTTAAAATTTTATAACCACTGTAACCCTTGATTTTTCTGCAATATTAGTTTGTATGAATGAATTGGTATTCTACTTGTTCCAAGTAGAGTTTAGTTTATCTGAAGTTCATGTTACATCATTTTTTGTACCACTTCATGATCTATTGCTAATAATGTGGATTTGCTAGCCTACAGTTACTTATATTTCACATGTACAGGCGAAAAAGGTCCTCATCATTTACTCTTTAGGCAAGGATACTTTTCAAAGATATTCTTTTTTTGTATTAATTTTCTTATTTGTTTGGACAATTAAATTATGGAAACAAATTTGGGCTCCCCTAACCCCGGATGCTTAACATATGTCCCGTTGTAAGATGGTTACGCCACTGGGCGGCATTCAAGTAATATGGAAAACGTCAATGTCACCGATATGGTGGCATTGGAGTTCAAAGGTTCTTCAAATCATTTATTCATTTATTTACCACAGCCATATAATTGAAGGCTATTAGTCAAGAATTTAAAAGAATCCTTAAATTTAAATCATTTCTTTTTACTCCAAGTTGTCTGACAATTCTCGGCGGAAAGGCATTGTATTTCAAAAATTTTTTTTGGTTGTCCTTATTTCATATATTTTACTAAATTAGGACCAGTCTTCCATTTTCTGAAATGTTCCAGATAGGCAGTAGTATATTGTATATCCACTCAAGATCAAACATAACATCACATTAACAGATGTAAATTGAAATAAAAAAAAAATTGATCACATCTCTGGAATATTTTCCTACATTACTTATCTTGCAATATCTTTTACTACTGTACAGTATCAAAATTTTACAAACAACAGGTAGTTAAATCACAGGATATTTTTGATTCTTATTGAATTGCGCTTCACAACTGTGAACAGACCAATATATATTACATGTTTTCAGGCAATTTCTAGACATTTCAATGTTTTCAAAGACTACATGTATCCTTTACCATTGGTCTAGCTAGACATTTGGGTCCCTCATACAGATGTCACGCAATTTGTTATATTTGTCCTTTATGAAGTTAACTTAAGCTGTACTAAAAAGAAACTTTATCCTAGTCAACTTTTTTGCTTAGATATCCATATTCCATCTACATTTCTTTAGAGTGTAATCTTGGGCATTGGAATCGAGTTTACATACTTCACCTAATTAAGAGAATGAGTTATTATGAAGATGACATGAGAAATCACATATGTAGGTTCAATGAGACCGCTCTGTTAAGTTTAAAATATGCAAATCTATAAGGAAATGCTGATATATTAAAAAAAATCAATTAGCATAGTAAAAAAGATTACTTAATCCTGTTATACTGTATCAAGACTCGTCAATACAGTAGAACCACCATACAATGGACTCCATGAAAATTGTTATAAACATCCTGACTATACACATGTTAAAATTAGAGTATCATCGCTAGTGAAAAAATCATACCTCTCGCAGTCTAATTTCATTCATTATACCACCCTGCCTGTAGACTAAATGTAGCACTGATAATAAATTGAAAGGTAGGTTTTACACAGCTGCACAGCAGTTGAAATGATTTGCTAAAAGTGAATAGATGCATTTATTACTCCACTTAACGAGTTTAAATTGAAAATTAAAATCTAGCACATCGTTGTTACTGTACCCTTAAAATATTCAAGCGGAAAACAATTTATTTCACTTTAGTAAAAAGAAACCTAATGGGAAAAAATACTTTGATTTCACAGACGCTTCCTCATGCGTAGCTAAGGTTTGCCTGTTTTAAGAATAACCAAAAATCAGTTTATTTATTTTGCAGTTAACTAGGGTTTATTAAAAACCTTCTTTCACTTTTAGTACAATGGATTTTTATACAACTATATTCATGTCGGGTCTGTGGTGTAGTGGTCAACTTTCGTGATGGATCTCACAGATTTACCAGTAAAGCATTTTTTCATTGGAAGGCATGCGTTTTTGTAACTTAAATATTCCCTCCTCCAATTCCAATCCTAAAACAACGTTGTTTAGAGAAAGCAATTTGGTTCTTTCCTAACCCTGTTCTTATATCCCTACTCTCATCGAAAAAAGAGGTTGAACAACAAGCAGTTCTCAAAACAAAAACCTTTGTTTGGATAAATTTCATTTGAAGTCCAATGCTTAAAAAAAAAGTTGATTTACTTTTTATGCACCTTATTAGTTCATAATAAAAGGTGTATATCATTATAGGTGTTAAGCATTTTAATTTTGTCTAATTATAATGTAATTTGTAAATCCTTTTCATTGTTAGCAGTTGCTTACACCTTTTTGTTTCAATTTAACTTATATAAATAGCACTGTTTAATTTATTTTTCTTATCAGTTGATAATGCTCGCGAGGAGCGAAACCGGTCCTGATCAAATAAATTTTAAGTGGAAAAAGTACTAAAAATCTTTTATTATAATGCCATTCCACCAAGTATTGACAGTGAACACCTTAAAAGTGGTTATTAGTTCATATTTAAGTAAGCAGTGTCCTACATTTCTTTTGGAATATTGGTTTGTGTGAATATAATTCATGTTTAAGCCAGTTGATTTATTTGAAAAAACCGATAATCGGTTAGTTGCTCTGGACGGTTAATTGGATGCCCTACTCGCGCAGCAGTCTGTTATATCGAGGTTCTATTGTGAATATTTAGCTCATTGAACAAAATAAAATGTGGGTACAAAGAAATTTTCTGCCAAAAATTGAATATAACCCGCCAATAGCTGCTAGCATTTATGTAGAATATTGTTAACTAAAAATTATAGTGCAAATATTTATTTATATCGCAATACAAGTTTACCGGGTTGCCTAATCATCACCGTGCGAAAAGATGGACGGAAAATACTCGTATTCCCTATAATTTATTTTTAACTCATTTCAGGAGCCGGCTCTGGATTCTTTGATGCTGGAGCATGAAGCGAGAAAGTTGGACAGCACCCTGACTCACAGCCTGCCTCACTTCAGCGACGATTACGAATCCTCAAAGTGAAACTCTCATCGTGAGCTGAGAGAGTGAGATTTGACAATCCTCGTGTGAACATCTGACAGCACTCTCTGACATCTCATAAAAAAAAATGAAAACCACGATATCCAATGAGAAAAATTTCTTATTTTTATAAAAATTTCTCTATGGAGAATATTGCTTCGGCGCAGTTATCCTCGGTAAAAAAAGCTCACATTAACTGTGGAAATGGACTCGAAGACGGTCTCACTAGTAAAATATGCGGTCTGTCTATATTGAATTCTACGACAGCCTCGAAAACTTTGGTATCTGTTTACCATAATCAAAACTGAGTCCAAAAACTGAATGTTCAGCGTTTTTTATTCCATCACAAATTCATAAGTAGATACCGATAATTTTAGGATACTGACATGGAAATGTTTCAATCGGGGATGGAATGAACCGTTCTCTTGATTCGATTTTTGCACAGTAATTAGAATTTTTGATTGCAATTGAATAGCGTAGCTCAAGGAATTTTCGAACATCCTCCGCCGCCTCCTTCAATGCTGCGCGGCAGACGATTTTGATAGAATTCATCTGGGCAATGTTTCGCAGACAAGTAGCGTCTGGATGATTCAACCGAAACGATAAGCGAAGGCGGCAGAGTAGGACATCTGTCGAACTTTTAAAAGGCGAGAGCCAAAAATAGGAAAGATTAAGAGAACGCACCGTACTCGCAGCATAGTAAACAATCCTCCACATATCACAGGCGTCAAGCTTTATCAGTAGAATTTGAACACTCTCGCAAAACAAACTGACGGAATGCGGTCGCTCGCTTTCGTTTCCTGCCGTAGATCTGGATCAACTTTTGTTTTATCAATTTGCGAATTCGTTCGAAAGAAAGATAAATAATACATTGTCAACATTATCCAAATTTATTATAAAAGAAACAAAAGACTTTCTTGGTAATCCTTAAAAGTATATGTATATTTTTATATTATATTTTTTCTTTGCATAAACAAGAAATGGTTACTTTTGCATGAAATATTGTCACATTATGATAGCGAATGAACTGTGTCAGATCGACAGGATAATCAATTATAAGAACTTACATATAAAACAAATAAAAGAAACAAGTCTGGTTGCTCGAGGGCTATATTTTTATACCAAGAATCTCACTTTCATCGAGACTATTTTCTCTTTGTGAACTTTTTATGTACAGTAATCAAAACCATATAAAAGATGAACAGACATGCCCTCACTTACAAATTTAGATCTCTGTTGTCAGAGTCCATACAATCAGGGTTCCAATGATATATCATCATGCATACTTTCATAACTTGTAAATCCACTTTCAATGCCACGGAATGTATTAAGGCAGTCAGTTGTACCGCTTTAAAAGCGAATCAACTAGTGCACACGACATGTTCATGAAAATTAAATGTGGCAGGAGATTATCAAGCTTTTGAGGTTTGCAGACATTGTTTCTTTTATTTTACAGTCTTTAAAAACAGAAAATTCCAGAAAAGTGAAAAATCATTTCCATGTTATTTTTTTTCCTCGCAGCGAGTCACCAAACTCGAATCATGTTTTCAGTTAACCATCCGGGAGGTTATCAATGAATTTATGACAAAACAGTTGATTTCATAATTGATGTGAAAGACTTCAACAATAGTACAACTATTTAAGCATGCGTTGTTAGACCGCAATAACAGATGAATACTACTGTCCGGTTGTACCATTGAAAAAAATTTTGAGATTCCACTTTAAAGGAATAACCTACTTATCGATTTGCGATCCCTTTAAACTCCGGTTTTTACTGAAATCGCATACACATCGATTGTTTATTTCGATTTGTCCGCGATTCCCAATTCTGAGCGCGGTCTTCAGAAGAAGATCTCGCTTCATTCGGTGGAAATCGCCCAAGCTAACCGTCTCTCGGATAGACATCTCACAAAGAGGCAAACATTACAACAATATTATTTATGCTGAAACTGATACTGCAGAAGACCGGCTCCGCTTGTCAAAAGACAATCGTGATGGATATCAATATTTAATTGCACGTCCACTACTGTGACAAGTGTACGGCTGAGAAGACCGGCTTTTCCCAGTCAGTTTTTGAATGCGTGATAATCATCAAACAGAACGATGACAGTGCATTTCTTTTTTTGCAATTTGAGTTTTGTAGACTGTGTCGGTTCTTTTATGTCTAGAATGTTGACAAATACAGTCTAGAATGTATGTTTTTCTTTGATTATGACAATGTATGCGCCCGCCTCGCGTTCAGAAAGAAACGTCACATTAAAGGATAAGATCGCAAATCGATGGCGGAAGGTCTGTCGGGTCGGTCCGCATTGGACACTTTTCTCAGCGAAGATTCGGACACTAGAAATTGTACTAAACTATGACACATGTAGGTGATGTGAGAGGTCAATAAAATCACAATGATAAAAGGAAGAGCAATCCTGTCTTTTATTTAACCTTTCACAATGACAACAGATGTTTCCCGATGGCGTCGGCATATCCGCTCAGGGTGAGTATACACGGGATGCGATCCGTCAAGAAGATCGACGGAGGGTGCGTTCGCGCATCGGGCGGGGTGATAGAAATATACAGGTAAACTTTTAAAACAATTGGGTGAGTGTATAAAAATATGATAAATTCCAAACGTCTTGCGCGCGGCTTCGGGGCGCAGCCCGACCGCGTGAGAGCTCAGAGTGTAAAATAATAATGAAAAACATTTTTAACATTATCGAACTTCTAAAAATTTATTAACGTATCATAGTAAAGCGAAAAACATTTAAAATTACATTAAATGAGCCATTCATGTTAAAAAAAAAAACAATATTCGACGACGGCGGACGCGTCGCGAGACATCCCTAACTAAATATGCGGCGGTCGCTCTCGCGCCAACTGAAACTCCACGTCCATCCGCCGGTAGCCGGCCGTCCCCGAACATTGCGCGCCGCAAACATCAAAATCGACATTCATCTGCGGGGTCCCTCCGTTGGGTGGGGCAGCGCTGGCCCATCGGAGGGAAAGCGAAATGGCCGCAGGCGGCTCCGCACTCCCTCCGACGGCCGGCCCGCTGCCTCGGAGCGGAGGGCTGAGCTATGGAGTCTCAGTTATCACATTATTATTAAATATAATTGAATTATTTAACAATTTTAATATATTTGACAAATTATCCATAAAATTCATATTATTTGTTTCCATAATTTCGTTTGAAAAGGGCCCCCGTCGCCTCCCGCGACGGTCCCTTCCGACGAGCGTCGCGGCGGACGGGATCGAGCGATCTCACGGCGACTTAACGTAGGCCGCGAACGTCCGTCCCGGCTCTGATATGGAGAGTTGAGATAAAATATTCCAAAGTATAAAAAGTAAACGTTTCCTTGTGGATGCGCGTTCCGGGCTCGAAGGGAACGAGTCTTAAAGAGAGTCTTCGAGAGATCACTCGAGAGTGTATATATACGTAATTACGTAGGTATCTCTGTGCGGAAGCGACGGTCGCGGGAGACGGTCTTAGAGCAGCGCGCAGATGGATTTCTTTTTTTGTTTCTGTTTCTTCTCCGGGGACTTTTTGTTGATTTGTCGCACTAGATCGTAGAAGGTATCGTTAACGTTAATTTTGGCTTTCGCGGAGGTCTCCATGAAGGCGCAGTTGAACTGCCTCGCGAGGTTGGAGCCCTGCTCCTTGCCCACCACCCTCTCCGCCTCCAGGTCGCACTTGTTGCCCACCAATACCATCGGCACGTCGTCCGTATCTTTCACTCGAAGAATCTGCTCCCGGAGGTCCTGCAGGTCGTTAAACGTCGACTGCGCCGTTATCGAGTACACTAGGACGAAGCCCTGGCCGTTCTTCATGTACAGGTCTCTCATTGCCGTGAACTGCTCGGTGCCCGCCGTGTCCAGTATCTCCAGCATGCACTGCTGCCCGTCCACTTCAACTTGCTTTCTGTAGCTGTCCTCGATCGTGGGATCGTACTTCTCGACGAAGATGCCCTGCACGAATTGCACTGTCAGAGCCGACTTTCCGACGCCCCCGCTGCCCAGAACGACTATCTTGTATTCGCGCATTTTTATTTATAATTTTAGGTTAATGAATATAAAAAAAATATAATAATTTTAGAGCTAACCAGCATATGAACTAGGAAGTTATTGCAAAAACGCTATTATAAGTCAAACCGCCATGACACCGTTAGCTGGGCGATGGCTGAAGAGCTCGGTGTTGCCACTTTAAAAACATGTTTCTGAGTCATATTACCAAGGCTATTGTGTGTGAATAATTACAGTAACACCTAGCCGGCTAAAAAGTATTCCGTTAAACCAAACCATACTATTGCTTATTATACAATATGTTTGCATTATATTATATATCATTATTCACCTGTAATAATATGCTAAATGACTTATTATTATAGCAATGCGTTTGACAAGATCAATTGAAATAATAAAAAAAAATACTTAGGCATAATATATTTGTAATAAGTAACTACTTACTTACAATTTTGTATGTTTATAAACAAAGAAACTTTAAACTTTAATATTCAATACTATTTTATTTCACAATTATTATTTTTGGAGCTTGAGACAATTTTCTTTTCAACATTTAGCTATTTTATTGTTGCTGCATATTTTATTTGTCTTATATGACGTTTTAATTAAAAATGAGCCATGAATGTTCTTTGATTCATAGTTTTAAGTCGTTTAAAAAGGGAACAAATTAAATGGTTAGAGTTATAATCATTTTTTGTTCAGAATTCAAATAAACTTTTGGTCTGAATAAAATTCATTTTTTTGTCAGAATAAAAACATGAACGGTCCGAATAAAAATATTATAAGGTCAGATTTAGCCTTTTTTTCAATTTCATTTAAATTATGACTATTTTATATAAATTCTGACCATTAATTATTTATTCAGCCCTCTGTACACTAACCAATATATTTTGACCATTTAATATAAATTATTACCAATGTAGGTAATATAAATTAATATAACCAATATGATAAAAATTATGACCAAAACTGTATTAAAATTCAGACCGGAAAAATACGAGCCGTTTAAAAAAATGCATATATTCAGATTTAGAGCAAAGTTCAATGTGTACTATGTGATACCTGTGCTATTTGAGTTTAAGGCACGGTTTTTCACCGGGGGTCACAGCACGTTCCAAGGGGGCCACAAAGAAAAAATAATGTTAGGGGAATCATATCATTGTTTTGGAGGGACATGGGCAAATCCATAAACTTCCATTTCGTCTTTCCATTTTGAGAATTCCGTAACTTCCTGGGTCAAATTTTGAAATCTACAAGCGAGCTAAATGTTCAAAGAATTGAAAAATATTTTCTAATCTTTCAATCCCTGAGTCTCAAAAAACTTATTTGTACGGGTATCGGGGGCACAGACAAATATGAGACTCCAAAAGAGCCAATGGGCCCAAAAAGGTTGAGAAACTATGGTCTAAAGCAGTGGAAGGGGAACCTGTGGCTTTTTGGCTACTCTGATGCGGTCTTTTGATTTGATCAAAATATCAACTTTGATCAAAGAAATATACGCAAGCATTTGGAAAAAGATCGTAATCAACCTATTATATGTTCGACATTCGAAAAGAATTGCGGGGGCGGTGTCATCGTTTTCTTTACTGCGGCCTTATGTAGAATCAGATAAATAAATGTGCCCTTTGAAATGAAAAGGTTCCCCACTCCTGGTCTAAAGAATGAGTATAGGATAAAAAATGCTATTTTCAGAAAAGTAAGTGGCATACTTATATTATAATATAGATAAAAAAAAATATCAAAATCATAGGAAAAAAATTACACAAAATCTATAAAAAGCGACAAATGAAATGTTTAAAATGAACCTAAAACAAACCAACGTCAGTATTTTTGAAAATCATGATAAAATTGCAAAAAATACTCATGTTATGCATTGTTAGATTTTTATTAGATTTATATGCCAAAATTTTAGACGAAATAAAATAGCTCATTTTTAAGGTCTCTTAGTGATTTAAAAAAATCGTTCCAAGCCATCCGCAGCAATAAAAAGATGGAATGAGATACATATATTATATTTATATAATAATATAAGATAAAAACATAAGTTGTGTAATAATATACGTTCTAGTCCCTTGTGCATTCCACAAAATACGTTTAGTTATTGAAACATGTTCTGATCAAACTAATAAAACGAAACAACGTACTTATCGTCAAAAAATTAAAAAAAGGGAGAAGAAGCATAATTTAAAAATGGACACTTCTTTACCAATAAATTAACGAATTATTTTATAAATTATGTAGAAAATATATCAATTATTTATTATATGGTAACACTCATGATGGCTACCACTATCAAAATCCTCATAAATTATAGCCAGTGCCCTAATTGATTTTTCAAAATCTACTTCAATCAGTAGCAGATTAACCACATAAGAGGCTATAGACGCAGAAAAAAAGAAGGAGGCCATGTTTCCCGGATAAATAAAAACGACAGAAAATTCCATGTAAAATAATTAAAATTTTAACAAAAAGTATGTGGGTTATAAATAACATAAGTTATTTTTGAGGCCCTTAAGATTTGGAGGCCCCAAGCGGGTGTCTCATTCGCTTATGGGATAATCCGCCACTGCCTTCAATTATAGAAGAAAGCCATATATTATTTAAAAAAAGTCGTACTTTGATGTAGAAAGACAACATTTACTCGGTTCGACGATGTCGAACTTGTTTTATCAAAATGAATATTTATCGCCTCATTACTTAATAAAATTGGCATTTACTCGGTTGCCATCCATGTTAATAATATAGTAAACTCCCAATCATCTGAGCTAATGGGGGATCGCGCGGATATATTTATAAAGCAGAACTGTAATTTTGCCATTTTTAATACATAATATTTATTACGAGTATCTGTGATTTTGGTTTTTTTAGCAGGATCTTTTAAATAGGTTTTCTGATATCAGTTCGAATTACAGTACCAAATAACGATACATTCGGTGCACAGGTCATCGACTGATTTATTTTTCGAATCTCATCATCATAGAAATTTAAATATTCAAAGTTACTATCGGTGTCCGTCTGCAAACGCTGTGGTCCCAGATCAGATATAATAACATGTTAACAGCTAATTAAATATTCAATGACATTTTGGTCTTGTTTGGTAAAGGTAAGTGGTAGAGGTCTGCGCGGGCCGAAATTTTATAAGATTACCCGGTCTGAGCCCGAAAGTTTCAGGCCCGACCCGGCCCGGGCCCGAGTCTAATACCATACTTGTTATCCGAACATGACCCGAAGCCCAGATTTCTACTCCTTAGCCCGAAAAAAAACATTTGTTTACAAATTCAAAACAATTCACGATTCTCTATAGAACTGGTAATAATTAAAGTCATCATGGCTGACTAATGACTCGAACATAGTCTGCAATATTTTTCTGAAGAAATAAATTCCTTTCCCGGGCCTGGCCCGAGCCCGAATCTCAATTGCGCTTACCCGTCCGAACCCGGCCCGCGGGCTGAGCCGAAGGCCAGGTCCGGGCCCGTGCAGACCTCTAGACTAAGTGGTAACCACATCATAGTAGTAAACATTCATTCTGTAATCAGAGGATTCTCAGCAAATAACCACTTCCGCTTGCCAATATAGGAATTTTAACATACAATACCTAATTAGTAAAAACACAATATTCCTTTGTACTTCATTCCACTTTATTTAAATAAAGTGGAATGAAGTACAAAGGAATATTGTGTTTTTACTAATATAATGCCTTTCCACCAAGTATTGACAGTGAACACCCTAAAAGTGATACAATACCTAAGTTCAAATAATAACATTCAAGTACTTAAAAATATATTATGATATTATTTGAACATCCTGAAACAACCGAAGCAAACAAAATTAAAACATTGCATTAAATTTAAAAAGTGAACTATAATTTTATACGATACGATTATTTTCAGACTTTATTACAAAAATGATTAATGTGTCATAAAATCGTAAAACATTTAGAATTTTTTATATCTTGGTAATACAGTGGCGGATTACCCGATAAGCGCATGAGGCAAGAGCTCTGGGCCTCTTGGGATCTGAGCCCTGGATCCGCCAATGTTTTGAACAATGTGAGATTCAAATTTAATTCCAAACTAACATTTCATGCAGAAAGTTTTTTCAAAAGCGATGGCAGTACAATATTTTTTGTAATTCAACACACTTAACATTTATTGTCATAATATGGGATATCCATACACGTATATAAGTAAATTTCCAAGTATTGATTAAACAAGCGTAACCATCGCAGTCAAATAATAGATTTATTAAAATAAGAGTAGGTTAACTAAATAGATAGAATGTATGTTTTTCAGAGCCGTTGAGTGCGTCAGATCGAGACACCGTTTGCGCTTAAAATAATGTATCATAATTTATAAGAAAATAATAAAAATCATCATGGTCGGGAATCTCGGCGGCGAAGAAACGGATTTGGATAAAATAGCCGAAGATGAATTGGCGAGACTTCAACGACAGGTGAATAATTCTGATTACACGAGAATTCCTTCTTTGGAAACTAGTTATGTTTAATAGCGAAATAAAATCGAGCATCTCAAGTTTTCTTATGACATCAATGTTGACATTAGAGAAATGGTTCATTTTTATAAGGTTTTAAATTATGTATGTATTACTATTTTGAATACGTTGCCATTCATTTATGACGGTGATAAAACATGATAATTGTGTTCTGCGAGAAATTTTATATGTTATAATAATATCTTGATATTTGCGAATATGTTTTACAGTACCGCATTATGGAAATGGAAAGGGTGACGATGTGCGGTGCTGTCAAACCAAAGCTAAGAAAACAGAGGCAACTGCTTCAATGCTTAACCAAAGAATATGATCAAATCATGTTGGACTTGAAGGTGAATTCCCCGTTTTTACATACATGTTAATAAATCTAACTCATAGAAGTGGGTGGGCTGACTTGGGCACCTACTGCAACCGGATATATGACTAGAGAAAAAGAGAGGCATAAATGAATCATCAAGTTGCAAAAAGCAATCGGGAAGCTTTTTCAAGTTTTGATGAAATTAAGAAAAACTGATGTGCATACATACCTAGCATTACATTTATTTTGTTGGCATTGTCTATATATGTGTTGGCAAATTAAATATAAACATTTGCATTTACAATGAATGCAGTTAACGTATATCAACATTTTGTTTTTTTTTGAAATTCGGGTTTTTTTGCAAATTACCCGAATTTTTTAAATGATTTACTCACCAAATATGATGGAATTTAAACCTCTCACATGCTTAAGGAAAATATAGCGTTCACATGTAATTTTAATGAAAAATCGTACGGAATGGTTTTTTCAACTCGATTATTCAAATACACATTGCAACTCTGCAAGTCTGAATATATGTAGTTTAACAATATTTTCATTAATTAGGTATTTCCGTTTTTTAACGCTATCCTTTTTAAATAATATGCTTCTCCACACGATTCCCTCCCCTCGTATTATTTTCCGTAAAGGTTTCCACTTGCGCGTCAAATTTGAAAAAAGACACGTACATCGGAAATGAAATGTCGGACCTCTTATCGGAGCGAGAGAGATGCGGCGATCAAATATCGATGGAGCGATTCCAGCTCGGAGAGATGAACTATCTGTCCAAGCAACTGGAGAAGGAAGTCATCCTTCTGAGATCTCAGCAAACCACCGAAAAAGAGGTAATACAATAATGAAGAGTAATCTTAAAATACCACCACCAATTTTACCACAGATATTGGATTTTGAATAGATGTTAAAAGTCAATTATATACGATACTAAATTCATGAAAACATATTGATATTTTTTTATTTATTTTTAAAGAAAGAGTAAAAGCAGCACGGGCGAATACAACAAATGCGCGGCATATTGTCAAATTTGATGTAAAAAGTAGTATTTTTTTGCATAATAAAAAAATAATCATTTGCTAATTTTTCAATAAGTTTTTACTAATAAGTGAATTAAATGAATGATAAGAAATAACATAACTCATTATAATATAAAATAAAATAACTTAGATTATTCCTTAACTTAGAACTTAAACTCATCCTATTTTTTTACAACAAAAAAAATCAAGCAGAATGAAACAAATAATCAGTCGTTATCACTGTGTTATTATTTTTTTTATAACTTTATTTAAAATTTTCTAGTTTTTCACATCGTTCCTTGCAATTAATTCTTCACCGCTTAGATCGAAATCTTTTTGTGATAATAGATAAGAATTTTATTTTGATTAATTTATCGAAATGTTCAATTCATTATTTATTTCGGTCAACCAGGGTTGTTCAGTTAAAAAAAAAATAGTTGTATTGGAGTGCGCGCCAATCCGGACTGAGTGCGCGGGGGTTTTAAAATTGCTGCGCTGCTACGAGCTTACAGCTTAGAGCAGAGGCTACCAACCATTTTGGACCCTAGAGCACAATCTAAAATATTGGTAGGGCGGCGAGCACCACATTTTTAAAGGTAACTTATAACCCGGGAATTTGCCGATATGCCCAAATTATCGAGTCATGCTGACTCGTTTTTTTAGCTCTTCCGAGAATTTCGAAATCCAAAATCACAGGAATTTAACGATTTGCCCAAATTAGTTGGCGGGCGCACCAGAATCTGTCGACGGGCGCCATGACGCCCGCGGGCACGGGGTTGGTAGCCCCTGGCTTAACATTGGCTGTGTCTTGTGGAAAAATTAAATCAACATGAATAATTCAAAAAATGTAAAGCTATAGGCTTTTTATAAACGACTTTACACAACGTAATCGTTAAATATATTTTATAAGAAATTGAAAATTCTGATATGATGTTTGCAACAAAATCAGTGAAATAAGAAAGTTATCAAATTAAATTTCATATTTTACTGTGATGTTGTTTAACCTCGAATTGATCTCATTTGACTATAGTAATAGTCTTTGAGTTTATCTGAAACGATTAGATATTTTTAAATTATCTAGCGGTAAAATATTGAATAAGTTTATAAATTGTAAATTTATTTTACATGGCGCATTTTAGTTATTTCTGCTGCAACCAAATATTTGTTATATAATACAGTATAAGGTGTATGCTTTGATAGTGGGTGTAATTTACATATCGGAGGTACATTCATATTGGTAAACATCAGTATTTTTTATTTTTACAAAGGCAATGGATGCTATAGCACAGAGTCAACAGCGAGTAGGACAGTTGGAAAATCGTCTTGACGTCGCCACAAAGAAGTTCAATACTGTCAACGCAAGAAACTTTAAAATGCGCCAAGAGATAGACCATCTCCTTCGAGAAAGGTATTCTGTCCAGTGGCGGATTCAACATGTGAAGGGCTCCAGGCGTAATAAAATTTAAAGGCTTTGTTTTTCGGATAACAAAATAACGTCAGAAAACACTAATTTTATCTGTTTGATTATTCGTTCCCAACGCGTGATAAGCCTTTTCAATATTAAATCGATGAACAAAACAATTTTAATTGCACCGTAATTAAAGATCTGATCGCATAAAAAGAGGATTGACTGTATATAACTAATGAATTAGGATAAATGTTTAGTTTATTCATGCAAATATTCTGTCTGATGACGTCTCATTTAAATTTCATTTAATATAATTTATAAGTTTTCCCAACATATTAACCTACAAACTCCTTTATACATATCGACTGTGTAAAGGAAAAGGACGTAACCCACAGTTTTTTTAAAATAGCTTTTTTTCGATAATCACAATGTATCAAACTTGATACATGTTCTATCAAAAGGATGTAAGTTTCAAATGCCGAATTAGTATCTAAATTTAGCTTTTAAGTTTACAAAAAGATGAGCTTGTGAAAATTGAAACCAAGAAAAAAGACTGAAAAAAAAGATTTTCCTAGACAATTTCTTTAATTAATATTAGATTATAGCAATTAGACACCAGCTAAGAAGTCTCCGTGCACTTTTAGGTTGTGTATATTTCATAATATGCATATGCCCCAAAATCATCAAAATACATTTTTTGTGCCTCCTGTATAATTTGTGGGTTACGTCCTTTTTCTTTTCCACAGTCGATATGTATATTGACAAATCACCAACTGCGATCGATTTAATATTCAAGTCTCATAGGTATAATTCTCTAAAAATTTTAATCTGCTTATTAAAAGATGTGAAAAAATGTACAGGGCTCACTTCAACATCGTTTGGGCGAAAACACTTAACAGTTTGACGAACGGAAAACACCTGATGATGGAAATGGTGGAGCAGTCGACAATGCTCTACGACCAGAGAGAAGAGTGGTGTCACAAATTGCAAAATATTAAGGAGCGTGCCCAATATGATCAGATTGAACATAACCATGTGAATACATATTATTACACTGATATCATCAAATAATAATCAACAATAGTTATATCTGCACTAATATCTCAGTAAAGAATTTGTGAAGTCTTGTTGATTTTTGATTTTTGATTAAATAGATTAAACAAAAACATTTCAGGAAATGGGTGAGCTTCAGAGACAGCTCGACCATGACTCCAAGCTTCAACAGTTTTTGGCGGTGAAAGGTTCCGTGAGAGTAATGGCGGAACTAGAAGCTAAAGAAGCTGCCAAAAAACGGGCTCAGAAAGACAAAGATATTGCCACTCAAGAGAGGTATAAAGACATTTTGAGACAAATTCAGGTATGCAATATCTATAATATAAAACGGAAAGTATGTTTGTTTATACGTCACAAAAACTCCTCCCAAACGGTAAATACTAGCGAATTTATTTTTTTACAGATCACTTGAACTATTTTCACTATTCAACTTTCAATTATTAATTGATATTTTTCAATTTAACTTTCCGACACTACGCTTTACGATATTACTAGACATCACCTCGAGCGGTCAGCATAACAAATCAAGATATGTTGAAGTCGCTTAACAACCCAAGATATTCTTATTATAAAAATGTCACAAATAATGCACATCCTTATTGAATGTCAGAAACGCATTCACACCTTTTGATTAGGCTAATAAGCATATCATAGTCGAGCAATATTGATGGAATTTTTCTACGAAAATTCCCAAGCCTTTTGTAGACAAAACGATTTTTGCCATCGTCATTGAAAATACGGTGCATGGTCCACTGCCGTGGAATGCCATCCCCGGTTTAAGGATTGGATAGGTGGGAGACTGGGAGGGAAGCTTCAACGTCACAACGTTCAAACAGTAATTGATAAATCTATTGCAACTTCAATTTAGGAAGCAATCCGTAATGGGATTCGAGCCCGTTGGCGCGTTCGCCACTCGTAAAGGACCCAGCGTATATTACATTACAAATAATCAGAATAAAATTCTTCGCCTCCAGCTTTGCCATGTGATCAGGCTGGTTCGGAATTATGGTCAGTATGAAAATGAGATTTCTTCAATTTAAATTTGAGATCTTGTACAAGTAATATAATATTGAAAATAACTCTGATTATTCCACGTATTGTGCTACTAACTGTGACACATGTTTCGCCTCTTTCAGAGGCATCTTCACCCCCTCCTTGCTTCCCTTAAAAGGGAAAAATCCCAATCTGATTGATTGCATCTCATTAGTATCATTATTTGTTTGCTTTATTTCGATTCTATCGCCCCCTCCTTGCATCCCTTAAAAGGAAAAAGAACCCAAACTCCATTTTGTAATTCCATAATTTAAAATTTTAGAATCAATTTTGCTTCATTACTTAAGCAAAATTTGCGATATTAAGTCTGAAGATGCCTCTGAAAGAGTCGAAACACGTGTCACAGTTAGTAGCACAATACGTGGAATAATAAAAGTTGTTTTTAATTTTACATTTAAATGAACTTCCACAAAGTTACCGCCGAAACCATCGAAAGTATCTTGTACAAGTTTTAATAAAAACAAAATATTTCTTTGTACTTAGTTCCACTTTATTTAAAAGGTTAGGACCGGTTTAGCTCATTGTGATTGTACAAGTGTGTTTGAGGTGTTCCAAAGCCCGGCCCGGCCCGAGCCCGACTCTCAATTGCGGGTCGGGTATGCGGGATGGCCGGGTCGGGTAAGAGCCCGCGGGCCAGGCCTGAGCCCATGCAGACCTCTAATCCCTACTCTCTATAGCAGTGGTTTCCAACCTTTATGTTGCGACGCCTCCCTTTGAAAAAAAATATCTTCGCGCCTCCCTATCCTTTATTTCATATAGTAATCAAGACACACTTTAAAGGGTAAATAAATATTTTGGACTCTTCGCACCTGCCTTGGCAATAGTCCCCGTCTCCCAGGTTAGAAATCGCTGCTCTATAGAATATATTGAGCAACTGAGTAAGAAACAGTTCTCGTAGACAAAGATCAAATTGCAACATACCCTTTTGCTTTTTTTTCTGCACCAATTGTTTTACCTAGTTTTTTTCATGTTTACGTGCTTTAACATGTTTAGTTACCGTACAATTTACAATTTCTTCGTCCATTGCTATATCATTCCATGTTCATTTATGATACTAAAACACTTTTAACTTTGAGCAATTTTGACATTAAATTGGATGGACATTACATGGCTTGTAAATTGGGATTCTCTCCATTACTAAACTATTACTAATACACTGCAATTTGTATACCTGAATTTTCTGAATGCCTTATAGGTACAGAACTCACATCTTATCTAATAACTATCATTATATTTTAATTAGCTCGGTACGACAGCTTTTAACGAAATATAATCATAACAATTTTCGCAATTTTATTATAATGTGAATTATTGAAAATAACTGTATTTCATACTGTGATCTTTTAGGATTTCGCGGGACAGACCGACCTGGAACGCCTGATAGCGAAATTTACAAAGCAAGACGAAGAGAATTACGCTTTATTTAACTACGTGAACGTTGTCAACCAAGAGCTCGAGGCTTTAGCCAATAATGTCGACGAACTCAAAATAAATATTGGTGCAGAAATGGTTTTATTTAATTAGTTTGTACGAAAGCTTGAAAAAAGTATAGACGAGCGGCGATAGAATATCCGCTAACTTAGAATATTCCACTCGATTCAAATGAATGTTGAATTTTCAAATTCCGAATTTTATAGTGATGCAATATTTGAGAATGTATGTACTTAGACTACCCATGACTTACCCATGATTTACTATACATTATACTTACCATGGCTTTCTCATCACAAAAGCTTTAATTTCGAGCGCTTTATTCTAGTAAAACTATTTTGTATGTAAAATATTTCTTCGCAAACTCATTTACATTACAATCCTTCAATATTTGCATATATACATGATTCTCACCGTACATCCTTCGAAATTCTCCTGTTGTCCGATATTCATTATCACAGATCTGATGAATGATGAAGCGGGGCTGTTTTATTCAATACTTTTGTATACATTGGATACATAATAATATTATGTATCAACTAGTATCGTTACAATTTTATCAGTAGAATTATATTTTATAATTACAAGTCTTTAAATAATATATTAGAGTTATGAAATAAGATTATTTTATTAATATACATATTTTTTCAGTTTTGCTAATTCTCAAATAGTTATCATTGTTGTAATGAATTTAAATATTAAACTGTAATGTTCAGGCGCTATGGCGTAAGTAGTCTTAGAGACATTTGAAGAAAATTATTTGAATTGAGTGTGGAAAAATTCTAGATGAAATGCGAATTATCAACGAGGAGCGCGAAAAAAGCGAAGAGGAATCATCGGAAGGTCTTGTCGAGGAGTACAATTCGCAGAAAACAATAGCTGATGACTTGCGTGAGGCCTCGGAAACGGCACAAAGCAGACTAGATACTTTCATGCATGGAATTCAAGATCTCTTCAAGTATTTAATTATATACTAATATTGCACAGAATTATCCTTTGTCAACTTTGAAAGATATCTGAAGTTAAGTTGAATCTATTTGCAGAATGATGAAGTGCAATGCCGCCCCCATATTGAAACTTTTGGGATCAAACGCCCAAGTCAACATTTACAACGTCATGTTATATTTGAAAACGATCGAGCGCAAAACTCTCGATGTCGTCAACTGTTCTTATTATGCGGTTAGTTGGAGCATTCTGTATTACTATGAAAAGTATTTGTTATTCAATTATAGAAGATATTTTGGAATATAGCTTTGGTATTATTTTTGTATAATATTCAATCGACTTATTAGTAAGCAGCCTATGAACGTTTCTTTTCGACAACAGTCTCATGACATTAGCCCATCCTTTTGTGTACAAATACATATAATACATCAATTGAAACTAAGCAATTTATTAAAGTAAGTATTCATTCGTAGTCACGGTTACATGGCTACGGTAATCAACGAACTATATTGAATTAAATAAAAATGTTATAATGTGTGATTCGCATGTTGTAATGTAATTTTTGCGTGTTTCAGGAAAGGATGAAAAAAATTGAGGAAGGACGAACTAAAGGAAAATTAGTGACCACGATTAACCCAACCACCAAAACAAAGGTCACTAAAGAGCACAAAAAAAGTAGATCGAAAACAAATATCGTAGAAAAATCGGCAAAGGTGTAAGGAACATATCATAAGTGATATACGTAATACTGAAATAAATTATTTTGTAAACCTTCTTTATTTTTTTATTTTCGTCAAAACAATTTTGCTTCAGTAAATGTTTCAATTTTAACAAATATTTGTATTTATTTTATTATTTACTCATTCCTGGACCATACATCCTACCTCTATATCACGATTACCACGCAACACCTCCTATGGCATACCAGTAGGATCTTTCGAAATTCACCGATTACATCTTTCGGATAGTACTGAGTAGGGATTCTGAAGTCTCGGGTTTTTCAAAGTCCCGGGACTCGAGACGTGATAAAGTCAAAGTCCCGGGACTTCCCGGGACTTGGGACTTTTATTTTCCTTTCAATAAAATTATAAATTTATTAAAATTAAATATTTGTATGTATGTACTAAAAAGGGCTGATAACGATACATGTATTGAAAAAATAACAATGAATTGGGTAAAATTATGACCGTTACTTCACAAATCACAATACAGCTGAAAAATAGTGAAAAACATTTGTAAATAAAACAACATCAGTTATGAACATTTAATTATAATATGTTGTAATTTGTTTTTGCTACAGTTATATTTTTTATACGAATATAAATTGATTTAAACAAATTTCTAATAACGTAAAAGGATATATCTTTCTCCAAAACGTTTTTTTAAATATTTTGTTTCAATTAAACTAATTTTTTTGAGCGTTTACGCAGTAAAACGTATATTTTTTTCGTACGTACTTTAAAAGGCCACCGAAAGTATGTGTTATTAAAATAAATACATCTTTTGAACACATTTATTTATTAATAATGAAAATATTAAATTAATTGAATAATAAAATCAGAACCTCTAATCATACACAGTATGTATTATTTACACAAAAGTTAATATTTTATTTTTGTTATCAAAATATGATTTTAAAAATAATAATGAATTTAATGATGAATCAGACAGCCGATTTCTTATTTTTGTAATAAACGTTGTTGCAACATTGTTTTTCCAAAACATTGATCTTTCTTTTATTCTATTCGAAAAACAATTAGTCCCAGCTGAACTGTTGATAATAAAACATTTATAATCCGCGTTGATTTATAACATAATTTTCTAGAAATAACTATCGCCTTCATTATTTCTTGGAATTCTGTGAATCCCAGGCATCGAATTGATGAACTATTGAGTTAAGCGAACACGTGTCTAAATTTTTTTGTATTTCTGCATGTCTCCACCCATCGAAAATGGTTGTTTCGTATTACAATATATAAATAGATATTATTTGAAACTTCTACAACTATAAATCTAAACAGCTGTTTCTTTCATAAGGTCCCTTTTATATATGCATACTTAATTTTGTTAAAACCCCGGCCTTTAATCCTTAGCCTGAATATAATGCATTTTTTTCAAAATGATCTCGAGGATAGACACCAATGTAAATTTATTTTAAATCAAAATTATTTTTTAGGTCACATTAGCGATTGCTTGCATCCAATTTTATTTTGTTAGAATGGTTTTTTCAAAATTAAAATGTAAAATTTGGTTGTCTTAAGTCCCGGGACATTTAACAACAAAGTCCCGGGACTTGCGACAGCAAAAAAGCTCAAAAGTCCCGGGACTTTTGTCCCGGGACGTCTCGACACAGAATCCCTAGTACTGAGGCTCTCGAGTGGTATCTGCACCGTACGACCTAGCCAGTGCTAGCGTCTTTTCAAGACTGCCGACGTTACAGGCGGTGTATCGGTAGTTCCCTTATCTCCGATTTCCTCATTCAATCTCCAAAATATTAAAGCAAAAAGTATTTTTACATGGTTAATGAAGGTTTTCGGTCGGCGTGCATTTTATTAAAGTCATTATTATCTATTGAAATCGTGGATAATGTTTTCAGTCGTTATATGAAACAAATTACAAAGGTGTCTTAAGATATTACGATAATGTTACATCAATTGAGGTGTTTGAACGTATCCAGGTGGAGCGTCAAGTTCAGCTTTCGATCTGGCGACCTTCACAATATTTCTAAGCTCTAGCAAAGCTCGCATCACCAAAACCAGCTGACTGTCGTAGTCTTGAATGTGTGCAGAGGCGTCGACTCCTTGAAACAAATAAACATGATGAATAATGCAGTCTCTAGTATAGTATTTATGATACAGGCATAAAATAATATTTCATAGAAAATTTGGGTGCCCCCGAACCTTTTTGTTTACAGACAGTGAGGTACATTGCCCTCAGGCTGTCTTTGACGCGACACAGTTCCAATTGTTTTTTCGCAGTAGTCTCTTTCACTCTGCTCAGTACAAGTTCCCACTTTCGGGATTCATTCAAGGCGCTGTCATATCGAAACTGAAAAATAAATAAAATTATGAATTATGGCACAATTTAAGCATGTTTTTATATACTTATTGCATTATTCTAACAAGTATTAAATCAAAACTATAAAATAAGCGTTTCCTAATTAAACTTTGTCGTGAAACCGTATAACATAACAGATGCTTCCTTTTTAAGTGTATAACATAAAACATTTAAACAGCCTTACAAATTAATTTTCTAAACACATTTAGATTTTAACACTTTTTGATACAAGTTGCGTCATTTAATTATGTAAATATTTCACCCTGATATGCAATTTTGGATTACGACGATTTTTTTATCAATTAGGTCATCACAACTTATGATACAGAAAATGTACTAAACATTTAACATTCTAATATTACTCTATCTCGTTACATATAGACACAGATTTTTTTAATGCAGTTTTTGTATTATTACGGCCATCACTGCGCGCATCACATTTGGGTTAAACTATAGTTTATAGGTACACACTGTGTGTATTTGGTTGATTTTTTCTGGTTATCATCAGCAGTGTGAGTATTCCATTGTCAAAACAAACCTTACTACCCTCTAGATATAATACATATGTAAAATTGTCTTAAATACTAAAAATGATTTTTCACTAAGTAGATAATTTTATTTACTTTCTTCGAGAAATCCTTAGATTTTCCGCAGAAATATTTCCTCTTGCGATAAAAAATAAACTCAAAACAGCATGCAATACCCTACCATCCGTAATACTAAGATAGTGTTCTTATAGCTTAGGACGAATAAACTATTACTTACTCTTAGTCCTGCGAGATTGTTGTTGAGTCCCATTATGTGAAGTTTCTTGCTCTCGGTAAGTGTCGACATCTCAGCGCAAGTTTCCTGCAATTGTGAAAGGTCCCGCTCTTGTCGGACTGAAAGATTACTTTTAGCGTTTGCTGTAACACACAAAACAACACAGTCATAATAAGTCATGTAGTAGAAAAGCGAATGCGAACCTTTTACATACGTGCAACGAAATGACACGCGTACTATTTTTACTGACAAAATTCAGAAATATTATATGCTATTTGTTTTATTATTATTTATTTAAAAAAAAAGAAACATACTACAACCATGTTGAAAACAATTGCTGTATTAAGAGTTGTAGATGTACAGCAGCCAATGAGCAATGTCGACTATAACGTGAGATAACCAAGAAGACGTCATGCAGATACATAAATTAAAATTGTTGATATATTATGTATCGCTCAGACTTAAAATGTAGATAGATAGATACCTATAATAAAATTGTCTCAGTAACAAAACGTTTCGATAGTCGTTATCGGTCACACTTCTTCAAACGTTATATAACATATATTTTATTTATAACCATTTTTCTCTAATCATTTTATAATAAACTGTCATAAATAATAAAAGCGTACTCAATGCCTCGAATCGGTTGATAATATCGGAAGGCTGGTGGAACTCTTTGTATGTGTCACAGACTAATTGAAGATAGTTCTGAAAAGAACAAGTTACACTCATTATTCTTTTATTGTACCATAATTGTTTTCTGAACTATATCAAAAACGCTAATCGATTAATTAAAACTACTCGTAAACATGCCCCAACAGAAAGGGGATAGAAGAGGCCTCCTCAGATATTGCTTTCAGAGGGGCTTAACAAGATTTGATTTGTTTGTTTGACTATTATTAATTTACTTCATAGTTTAAAAAATATATTAAAGAAGGGGGGCTTCAAAATTTTCGTACATGACCCTCAATCTTTCTTTGAGAGACTTTTGAATTTGATTTAAGTATGCTATGAACGGTGATCTCTAGTTATATTATATAAAAAAAAAACAATTTTATTACTTAGTTAGCATAAAGTTTATCTAAATATTTAATATCCTTCTGAATACTAAGATGGCTAGATTACAATTTATAATATACTATTAATCATTTGCTTACCTCGTACATTGTGTGTTTTTGTAAATAGAAATCCATATTAGAACACACATCGGCTAATTCTTTCAATTCTGCTCGCAAATGATTCACTTGTTGAGATTTTTCTTGTAGAGCTGCTTGGTCTTCGTCGAGTTTCTGGGCAGCGCGTTCTCGTTTCTTCTGATTTTCACATACAAACTTAATAGGAAAAAATATTCAATATTAATTTCAGGTGTTTTTTAAGGTTAAGATTTGTAAGTTATTTTAAAGATAAACAACGCCAAGTTCGGTCAATAAAAGTTGATGTCGATCAAATCAATGCAATCATCAATACGGATCCACCATCGGAGTCCATATACATTATCCATGTACTACATAAATACATAAAACACCCTGTATTCATTCATAAGATAATGTGATCTTTGTCTTTGTGAATTTAAATCTTATTTGAAAATTAAACGTTAACGCCTATTAAGTTCAATTATTTACGCACTAAAAGAATATATTTTTTTATTCCAAGAAAAACCCTTAGAGGGCCGCCAATTTCAAAAGGACTAAATGCCACGTGGAGTCTCCAAGTAGAAAATTTCACAATTTCGTAAATTATATACAATGCTGAACTTTTTTTTCAGCCCACCCAAAATTTTAGGTCACGAACAGCCACCGTCTTAATAAACATAATTATTAATATTGATGGACATAATGTTGTAAGTCTGTGTTTATTTTATTTATCATTTATGTTATCTCGGGCAAAGCCGGGTAATAAATACTAAAAAAAATTGGTTTGTATACTGGAAAATTGGTTGAAGTTTTAGTCTCGGACTTTGACGACAAGCACAGTGATATCGTATACGTACTTATCTTTATATCATATTTAATTGATCGTCGATGTACAACAAAAATTATTTTTAAAGGATATACTTACCTACCTACCAAAAAAAGTTTCCGCAATCTAAAGCAACGTCATTGTGATTATAAATTTATATTTTAGTAATATTTTCGTAATAGATTCCTAATCTCAGCTACTTATACGATTATCTTATTTTTTCATAAATTTTGAAATAATTTTAGTACTAAAATAATCTCAATATTTTCATAAAACATGAATAAACTAAATAAAAAAATACTTAAAATGTATTCGACCATCCAATGGTCTATTAACTATTTGTTTAGAAATAATGTAAATTATGTTTTAATCATTATTATAAATTGTTACATTTGGGAACTAAAAAATGGGTTTTATATTTTAAAAAACGATACCTTATTGAATTTTAGAAAGGATTGTCTGAGCATATTTTGTCGTTCCGCCAAGGTTTTCCATCTGGCGTCGAAGTCTTTCCGACGGTCTGCGTGCGTTTCCTTTGCGGCGGCCAAATTTTCGCCCGCGCTGTCCGCCGCTACTCGCGACCTTTCTGTTTCCAGGCCGCCTTCCCGGCCGGCAGAATCCCATACTGGAAATTTCCTATCACATAAAAAAATACTCTGACCATTAAATGGTCAGAATCTACAGTAAAGCACATAAATTAATCGCTAGTACTGGCTAAGCTTACGCTGAAACAAAAACCAGCTGGTTATCTCTTTGCATTGGTACAAAGATTGCACAAAGAATTAACAATTTACGGCTTTCAGAGGCAATATGTTTAACTATTTTTTGATATTTTTTCCAACGAAGAGACAAAACAAGGTAACATATTTGTATTGATCTTAATGTGTTACTTTAAAACAAGTAATTAAAAAATAAAATAAAATTCACCGTTACGAAAAGGTAATCTGTAAAAATACTATTAGGATTGTTCATAAAATTACGGAAAAAAACACACACATACTAGTGTCACAATTGTTTTTCAATACATACTTTACAATATTGTTAATCAATTTCGATTTGAAATATTCTTCAACTGCCTCTTCAGGCGAGGAATGTGGCAAAGGTCCTTTTGGTATAATATCAGCACATTTTGAAATATTAAACATACTATATGGTTTTTTAATATCTTAAACGTTATAACAAAAACCGCCTGCCTTAATTTTGCTCGATTGATTAACAAAGTATTATTACCATGACAACATTTTTTATTCATCGAAAAAAAGTAAAAATAAACTATTTTTTGTTTCTGTGTTTCGATTTTCAACATATTTCAAAATTAACCTCAATAAAAATATTGATTCAATTTTACATTCAAGAAATTGTAACTTTGTTCTTGTAGACATGGTACACACTATACTGTATTATAATAATCAACAAAATTGTGTCAATACTGGCAACTTGTTTACGCATCTGTCAGTTTTGTAAATTTGTTTGTGGTGTATTCCGTTCTCGCGTTGGTTTCTGCCACATTTTAAATTTTGTAGGTTATGTTATAGTTTTGATGTAAATATTTTAGTGAAGTACTTAATATGGAAATAAATTCATCTTTTGTCACGGGATTAGCTGCCGGAGTTTGCTTAGGGTTCACGTTATTTTCTCTAAGAAAATCATTTAGTAGGGTGTCTATTCCGACTGCTACGAAAAGCACAAAAAAAGAAGGAAAGGTGAGTTATTTGAGGATTGTCGTAAATTTAAGAGCTCAAACGAGTTCTGACCGAAGAACTTACGATTATTATGTCTTTGACGTTGATGATCGGTTAAGCGATTAAGTACAGCTATGCAAATATGCAGGTCTTTGAGTCCGTAATTAGTTAATCGAATAATAATAATTCGATTCCTTTAATGACTTCTCAATCGTATACATGTTGAGAATTTTAATCTTTAGTTGAAATAAAATAAAAATATACTTAATTATAAATTTCGATCGATGTAGAAGAATACGATAGTGCAAATTTGGTTTCCTTTTTTATATACTGTCGATCAAACAAAGGCACAGATAAAAAATAGTCATCCTTTCAGTACCTCAGTAAAGAAATTTCTAATAAATAGGTATTGTCGGCAATCTTCGATAAGTTGACGAACAGAGGCGTTCCCGAGACTCGCTCTTCTTGCAAAAGTAGACTAAGTTCACCGCAATACCCCCACGGATTGGTATGCGGCTTTTGAAGATTCTCTTTATTTATATTTGGCGCACGCATGTTACCTAAAATGCACGACACCCGATGTTCGACAACACGCGGGGCTTTTTAGTCGAGTAGATTTCTAATTTAATCTTTATATATAAATTTTATTATTATTCACTTTGAATATGGATTTATTCACATCCTGATATTTGCTTAAAATCTTCCAGAAATTCCGACCCAAAGATGACCGAGAGTACAAACTGGTGCTGATTGTCAGAAACGATCTGAAAATGGGAAAAGGAAAAGTTGCTGCCCAGTGCGCCCACGCCGCCGTAGGGGTTTACGCCAAGGCTTCGAAAGACGACGAAGCAGCGCTGCGAGCTTGGGAGTACACCGGACAGGCCAAAATTGCCCTCAAAGTGGAGTCAGAAAAGGAGCTCATGGATGTTTATGAGAACGCCAAGAAAGCCGGGTTGATCACGTCCCTTATTAGGGACGCCGGCCGCACTCAGATCGCTCCAAATAGTAAAACCGTCCTGGGTGTAGGACCGGCTTCTGTAGATGACATTGATAAAGTCACCGGTCACCTTAAATTATACTGAATGACTGCATATTATTAATAAATATAACAGCCGATGACTCAGCCGAACTGAGGCGTGTCTTTTCGTTTTGACTTAAGTATTTTACTGAATATTTATTAAGATTGTAAACAATGAAGGTCGTAAATCTACAAAAAAAAATATTTAATTCTTCTTTTTTTGTTACATGGCGATATTTGTGACATTTGTGGCACAATAGAGTGATCCCCAAATTCAATATTTTTATTTTTATTATACCTTCGGGTTCGACCTGAGTGAGCTTGAATGTTTCCGACAAGAATTTTTTTGTAAAACTGTTGTCATTGTTTATTTTTCTATGTTCTCGTAACAGACACCATTCAACTAACCGATCGAATTCCTCTCTTCAATAATTAAGTGCAGTTGGATTTTGGGGTTGTATCTTTTTCAGAAAAATGTTAAATGGTGTAGCATAGCATAAAATTTAATAAACAACAAGCTTACTCACTTCTGTATTGATAATTAGCTTAAAAGTTGTTAAACACTTTTATATCACGACATATCGCTGATGCTATAGCTTCACTGTTCTGTAATAAAAAATAACTGAGTTAATTTTATATTACGCTTAAAAACAGGAGTGTTGGTATAAATTTCCTTTTTTTAAATTGTGTTTTTTAAATGAAAATATTAGTTGAGACAATATTTATTTTTATTTCTTCTAATAAATATCTTATATTTCAAAAGGTAAACATAGTTACTACTTTTATATATCGTATACGATAGCATTCCTTCCTCGTAAGTTGAAATTTATGTAAAAATATATAATTTTACATTAATTTTTGAGTATTCTCATATTTTTTTGTATTTTTTTTATTTCATATCAAAAAGCGCATATTGTAATCTATAGTATATTATTTTGTTGACTTAGGTCAAAGAATGGAGAAGATATAATTTTTCTCTCAACATTCTAATATTTCCAAGGAAAATCACCTTGGCTGGGCCGTGTCTTGTGCAAAGTGTGCGGTGCACACAGGCGCACTTAGATTTAAGTTCTATTCATTCATTCAGTTCTGGTTTTGCGCAAAGGCGCACAGTAGTACAAATCCTCATGCCTGCCGTGCCCCTTCGGTCTTTTACGCAATTATTTTGAATTTCTCACGGTAACCAAAAAGTTAACAATCGTATCGTAATGACAAATTCTTCACATACTACATATATAAGAAATTAAGTTGGCAGCGTGTTTCTGGTAAAGCAGTTAGTAGGCTTAGTTGTGAATGCTGTTATCGTTATCCTTTGCTGAAACACTTCAAATGTTTGTGATTAAGCTTTATAAAACATTGATTGAATTATATTTCTGTGAAATGTGTATATTTTCATGTAAATATATCATGTAATTAATTGTAAATCTGGCATTACTTGTTTTTGTTTACATTCTTGTGTACACAGAAATGTTTTTTTTAAGGCTGTACCTTATCAAGTAGTTAATATGTTTTCCTTTTTGCGTAAATATTAAAAAAAAAACCAATGGAAACCATTTCCATTCAATGGAATTAAGTCAAATTTAAAGATATACCAATCGCATTGAAAAATAATGCATTGTCTCAATGATTTTGTCATCATTGCTTCAAGACACTCCCTTTAAAAAAAAACTTAATCTTCCCTTTATTTCATATTATAATAGACACATTTTAAATGGTAAAAAAATATACCAACACAAAAAATTAAAAGAAAAACAACTGACAAAATTAAAAAGGTTTTATTTTTATATTATACTAGTGTAGGGCTTGCGATTTACAGTCAAATTTCAATTTCCGGTCCATAATTCTTGTTAAGATGTTTGAAATTTAAATATTTCTGTTTTTACTGAGATATGGTAATGAATAATTGAACAATTACTTATATCCATAATATTATTGGTATCTCCCTCGTCCAGCTCGGTTAATTTGTTAAGAAGTTATCCATTGGCTTATTGATGTATTTAATACAATACATTAATTACATACATTTCGTATAAATTCTATTAACATTGCAATTGGTCACAAATAAACTGTGTTTTATTCGCAACAGTACACTACACAAAGACCTAAACATTGATCATGTCATAACATTTAAGCCGTTAGAGCATAGGCTCCCAACCTTTTTCGGGTGGCGACTCTTTTTTATAAAAGCCATGTGACCCGCGGCCCCGATGCAATTGAAGAAGGCATTTTTTTCCAATAAGGTAATTTTAGTTGACTAGTTTTAGTTTTGTTCAAATCCAAAATTGAAAAAAGTTGGCAACCCTTAGGTTGGGAACCCGTGTCTTCGAGAAATTCTACAGCGACATTATTGACTGTCCTTGCACTACTGTTACCGTCTTTTCCCGAAAATAAGACACTTACTTTTTTTGTCCAAAATATGTGCCACGACTTATTTTTGGAGATTTTTTTTTTTCAAGTACGAAAATTTATGTATAAGAACTATACATTTATCAATTTTAATTTACAGAACATGTCTTAATATAATATTTGCATATAAATTTATTCGAGAACAGTCTTGTCATCTTCGACTCACTTTCTTATAACTGCTTGTGTGGACTAGGCTTTTTGGCTCTCAAGGGCATAAGTTCCTGAGACACGTCAATTTTGTCTTTCTTTCTCTTCGCAATGGTAAGAGGTGGAGTTTTTCCCATCTAGACGTATTGACAAAATACAGGTAACTACTTTACGGTTAATACACTTTCATAGGTTTATGAGGTACCAACGTGATTTTTGATTTGATTGAGATCCTGGGGCCAGAAATACTGCAGTTTCATCCATTGCAATCACGCTTGACAGTTTATATTAAGTCAATACTGTCAACAAAAAGCTTAAATGCAAGAGCAAATTAACAACGTCATTATTTTCCTACAGGCTGAGTTTTATTTTCAGACGATCTCGTATTTTTGAAGAAACACGGTAGCACACTCCAACATGATTACACAGATCAGTCACAGATATTATTCAGAGTCTGAAGGTATTGCTCCTCAAATCTCCTATCGTCCTTTCTTTTCCCTTTCCACCTGTCTTAAACTAGCAGAAGAAAGAAGAAGTTGACATCAGGACACCCGCCAGAAGAGAGAACTTCTAAAGTGTCTGGGACATTAGTAGTTAGACCCTCCTCTCAAGGATAAATATCTAAAATACTCATGCCTCCAGGCTGTGTTCAGTAGATTGTTCAAGCCATTGTAACCACCATAAAGATCACTCTTACAGCATCACCACTAACACAGATTAAAAGAATGAGTAATTTAATTGCACATCCTTAGTATAGATGAGGACACATCATCATATTATGACTTAGAAGTACTCTAACTGGAGAAAAATGATAAATGTTTCAGTAAATATCCAATACACGTGGCTTGTTGTCATTTATCAAGCATATATCTGGGCTGGCTTAGTGATATATCTGAATATTGTATGTTTTTTTACCTGTTGCATACTTTCCAAGTTTTTTGAATTTTTTTATTAATTATATCTTTTCTTGTTGGTTATGTTTTGGTTCTTGAATATGTCAGATTGTAAGACAATCCGTGTCTAACCTAAAATTGTGAAAATATGGCTTTTAAATTATAGTTAGTTTTTAATGCAACAAATGCAAGAAGTTATCCTAGTATGATATCAAGCTTATTTTGTTGGAACTGTTTTATTGAAATATTTTCTTTCTATACAGGCACCTGAATAAATAATATTGTGTTGTATAGAATTATTGATCGCAAACAGCTAAATAAATACAAGTTAATCTTTGAAAGCAAACGCGGAGCTAACCTCTTCTCTCCTCCTCTAACTTCTCATGGAATTGTATTGACCGTTTCATATGTATATATATTTGTGATGTTACAAAACAAAAATGGTCATCTCCAGTTACTGAGTTTTATGGTATTTTTGCCGGGTCCTATGGCGCAGCGGTTTACTTTGTTGGCTTCCGTGCCGGATCTCACTGGTTTGACTCCCAGTATGAACGGCACAGTTCAGTTCGAAAGCATGGGTGCTTGTGATGTCTAAAAATTCCCTCCCTCCCTTCCGATCCTTCAATAACTGCGTAGCGAAAGCGATAAGTTAACCACTAGTCCTGTCCTAGCCTTATCCTTCTAACCCTACTACTCTCTTTGAAAAAACAGAGGTTGAGCGACTAAGTAACAAACAGTTCTCGTAGAAAAACTTCTGTTGAGATACCTTTATTTGGAGGCTATATGCTCCACATTGGGAGCGGACATGGATTAAAAAAAAATACTGGTCATGTTCAACGGAATCAAATCCGGATTGTATAAATCAAACTTGGCTATCTTCAAAATATAAATGAGAAATTCTTGTTTATGTAGGAATTTTGATTAATAACCATTACTCATACTGAATTGGTTAATGAAATTGTGATAAAAAAAATAGCACGATATGGATTCACTGGTTAAATTTACCGGATAATGAAAAAAGATGATTTACTCAGTTTCACCTATGTTGGATATGAGCACGTTTGTTTTGTAGCATCTCATTTATGTATACAATTTACAAGAGCTCTTCAACTTAGTGTTTATTAACGTAATACGTTATGACAATCGCAAATGTATATTTTAAGCAATCGGTTCCGGTGATAATGAATGATTGGTAGCTTAAGGTATAAAGTTGTTTTGGGGTATTAAACCTATTTATAATGTTATAGGTATTTAAGTTATAATTAATAAACAGGTTGCGGCGTTTTCTTCATAGGCTTAAATTAACACAGGAAACTGTCTACAACAAATCACTATGTATTAACTAGGGCTTATACTAAAACCGACTTTTGAAAAAACCGGTTTTCGAATGTCAATATTGTTTGAAAACCACTTTTATCTGGTTTTCGAAGTTTTAAGTCTGGTTTTTTAAGTTAGAGAAAAAGTTATTTTTTTTTATGTTGTTTATATGTATACATACATAATAATACACAACAAGAAATTATTTGGTGTTACTCTTCAGAAAATATGATTTACGAAAACATAAAGTGTCCACTGATCGTTGTAACAAAATTTCCTGATACCGAAAATACCCTTTCGCTGGGTAAAGATGTGGGGCATATAGTCTTAAGCCATCAAATAAAATATCTAAATTTTCTGTCCTTTTGTATAAAGACTCGTTTATGGGAAATTCGGCACAAGCGGTTAAGAAGTTGAAAAATTGGTTTTCGAATGTCACAAATTTAGCAAAAAAACCTTGTTGGTTTTTTGAAAACCGACAAGCCCTAGTATTAACGGAAGCAGTGCAGGGCAAACTTTTTACTATGATGGAAACCTGAATAGCTGGTATGTGATGAAGTGGACTACACCTAAGTTTCCTAGATTAGTTGGAAGCTTAATGATAACCAAAACACATTTTACTGAAATATGTATATCTAAGAGTCACAAGTGACCAATACATTCATGAAAATTGTGAAAAATGGTCATATTTTTTCTCAGGATGGCTGCCACAGACAAGATATTTCGCTAAATTTTTCGTGCACAACACGCCAGAGGCGAGTTACCTATTCAATCACTAATTAAATTAATAATAACATATTATAGCCGGCGTGCTAGGTACAAATGTACTTTTTTCTACGACAGCCAAAATGTTAAGAGTAGCAGTCTACAGCGACACCTATGATTAATACAAATTATTAAGTGACTTATTTACAAACATTCGTTTAAGGGTAAGTGTCACGGTCTACAGAGACACCTATAATAAAAAGAAAATATTAAATTGCTTATTTACAAAGAGTCATCTAATCTAATTCAGTGTTCCGTAAACTTTTTGTGTTCAAGGTACAACTATCAAATCAAAAAAAATTTAAAGGTACACCAAAGAAAAAGCAATGTTTATTTAATATTTATTTATTACTAAAATCAATATACCTAATATGAAAAGATGTTTAGTGAGAAATGTGAGCCTGTTTAACTGAGTACAGGCAATCAAAATTTGGAGCAATCGTTGATAAGGCTGCTCTCATCTCTTCTTGCGAAAGCGACGCTACGCCCACTCAATCGGGCGCGACAACGACTGAGGACTAGGGATGAAACGATACGAGTAAATACAAAGCCCCTCGCCCAACAAAGCGCCTCACTCTTATAGCTCTCAGCTATTTTTAGGTGTATTATCTTAACAAAACCTTGCCTTTTTTCCGCGGCACACCAACTGATGACCACGGTACACCAGTGTGCCGGGGCACACGCTTTGCAGAACATTGGTCTAATTGATAGAATCTAGGTTAATAGGATTTTAAAATCATCTCAGTTGGGAAAAGCATTCCTTATTATCATATTGTGATAAAGGTTGTTTGTAAAAAATGAACAGGGAGCCAGTGGCGTGCTTGAGCAGGGACCTCCTATTTTTTTCATTAAAAATTCATATCTCAACCAAAACAGACTATTTTTTTAAAAAATATCAAACGTTAGCAAAATCAAATACATAATATTAATATTAAGTTATATATTGTCGCAATATGATAATAAGGAATGCTTTTCCCAACTGGAATGATTAGAAATTCCATAAATTCTTTATTATGCGATTTTTTTAATGCCATGTTTCGTGGAACGCATCTACCGCATAAACAGAGGATTGACTGTATTTGATTTTGACAGTGCTTAGGTCGCTCACTGTGGTCTAGTTCAGGGTTTTTTTTTTTATTCTAGTTCAGATTTTTTTTAGATTTGGGGAGCCACAGCATAGTTTAGGGTGGTTATTTGCAAATTTCTCAAAATCCGAAAAAATCTGCAATCGCGCCAATATCCAGGATTCGAAATCCTTGGAAGAGCTAAAAAAAAGGTATTGATATTTTTTCATTAAAAAAAAAAATAATAGTGTGTTTTAGTTGAGATATTTTTTTTAGACCGCTACACTCACCCTTAAATCAAACGTTAGTGCTTATCAGCGATTTTCAACCTGAGAGGCGTGAACTGTTGCAAAGGGAGGCGCGAGCAGCTTAAAACGTGTCTTGTGCGATTGTTGATTACCGGTGGAGTTATTTTTATCATTAATACATTACTAATACATATTGAATAAATTGAGTGATTCAATCAATGATATTCTTTATGTTTAATATATGTATATATCATTTAAATTGCTCTTTTCGTTTCATCGACCGAAATAATATCTTTCCGTTAAATGTATGTATGTTTAAGGTTCCAAGACGTAATCAATATTTTTTTACAACCCTTTCTAATTTAGAATTTTTGAAATATAAACGAAATAAACTGAGTTCTCCCATAAAGTAGTATCTGAAATAAAGGATTAGACGAGGCGAACGGCGAGATTAAAAATGAACATTTCAGTTCGGCCGACCCTTCTCATAAATCCGCCCACCCACCATTATTTATATTTCCAGCCCCCCTGCATTGCTCGTTTTTCCAGACTAGCTATGCCCTCTCGGTCAATATAAATTACACAAAAACGAGAGGGAGTAGCAAGGAAAATATTCAAAGTTAACGAGCCTTGAGAGAATGGACTTGCGCTCTATTTTTACTGTATCCATTTATCATGATAGGTATCTATTTTATCCGAAGCGTCTCTGTGAAGATTTCTTTCTTTCAATAAAAAATACCCATTGGTTTAGCGATTTAAGCATAGTAAGTGCCCATCTACATTCTACATCCACGTACACTCGAAACTTGCGCACTTTTCTTAAGCGATATGTATCTTAGGTTGATAAATAAATCTTCTTTGTCTGGACTTCATATCGCAACCTAGTGAACTCTCTTCCATTTTACCTTCTTCACATCTGACGGATAGTTCGCCGTGGCATTAATTCTGTATCTCGAAGTCCATCGGTTGCAATATTTTATTATTCTTTTATTTATAATGCGGAATGTCTTTAACTTGGCTAGATATCGCAAGATTTTCATTCAAGATCCAGTAAATAAATTAAACAAATATTCTATTTAGAATCAATTTGAAGTCGTAGTTTGATTCCATGTAACTTTTCCTAAATTTTAACATATGAAGTTTCCCGAAGGAAAATCTTTCTCCTTAAAAAAATGATACAAATGTTTCTCTAGTATACATGTATATTGTACAGAGCGAGACAGTTCAAATCAATAAAACCATGTCTTCAAATACTATACCATGCTATACCGTCAATCTTGAAATACTATACCATGGTTCATGACGTACACACTACTATTATTATACGGTATTTCCGAAAACTGGGAACAAATCGCATTCATAAATTTTGAAATCTGCTTTTCGGTAGCTCGATAAAAACGGTCCATAGACGATACCTGTTTATTTTCAGTTATCTTTATTGTTGAAAGACCAGTTATTTTATTGACTTTTTCAGAATGAAAAAGATTTATGATATTTTATACAATATTGTTAACTTTTTTAATACACAACTAACGATACTCTGTTTTGAGTCTCAATACAAATGTCACCCAGTATGAAACGACAGTCATAAGCATTAAGCAAACATTAAATTGAAGGATTACAAACGAGCCCGCTGAATACTTTTTTATGATATAACATAAATCGAGATTAGTCGTAAGCGCGCCGTACCGAAACCCGAGCAGGATTTTTTCACCACCATATTAAAACGGAAGAGATCCATTACGTAAAACACCTGCCTTGTTTACAGGGGCTGTATCGGCAAGCTGACAGAAGAGTGAGCCTCTTTTACCTGCGCCGTAAATCACCCCCCTTGTAAATTGCTTACAAAGAAAGCCAATAATAACTTTACCCTTCATATAGCATCGCGTCGTCTTTGACTGACGACCATCACTGTGAATAAGGCTGTCCAGTAAAAAACTTACTAAAACTCTGACGGTGCAAAATCCTTATCAAAATCGCTTTTCGCGTGGTCATTTATAATTCTTTCATAGATTTATTAGGTCGTGTTCGTGTATATAATTGAAGAAATAAGATATTGTCTCTCATTCTCCTCTCCACTCCATCCGCTTATTTTAGTAACCGCATTACTTTAATCATACGCTTACGCGAAAAGTTACATTTAAAATAAATCATAAAATTAAAAAAAACCCATTTTTTTACTTTGAAAATACAATACGGCTCTAATTAGTTCGACACATTTAAAAAGTTAATTTTTAGGCCTAAACAGTTGCATGAACACTCTGGAGATTGGTTTGATCATCATTGCTTAAAATTAGATTACGAATATGGGATCGTACACACAAATAACAAAAGATATTGGTCCCTTACTTATAAAATACGTACATATAAAGCCGATCTTGAAACGGAGTCGAAAAATATGTTATTGCGACAATGATCCCTACGTGTTTTGTATTGTCTGTTTTGCTTATTGAAAAAAATAAAGAGTAATATTTTTATAGCTTTTTGTACATACACTTTTACATAATTTTATGAACTTCTAATACTCGTATATAACGGATTCGCACTACACGATTTTTTCAGTGAAACCATAAAGTGGTTTTAAAAAAGATCCAAATATTTATATAGAAGACAATTTGAAAGCTGATTAAGATGAAGCTAAATAAATAAAACAAGATGGAAGTGAAGGCGAAATAGCACTCAGTAGAAAGTCATAATATATATTAGATATTTGATAATAATACACGTGCAAAATAATATAAAATGGAATGTGGAATAAACTTCTATTTTTACAGATGTTTCTTAAATTAAAAAATATACTATATCACGATTAGTTACAGTACTCGGTATTCGTTACTAGTTTAGAAACATCTCTTCTCCCTAGCGAATCTCGATTGACGAGAGAACGTCAACGAGTTTAGTGTTCAAAGCGAACGTTAAGATCAATACCTACATACTTAACGATGTTTTTCTCAAACTTTTCAATTTATATCAATTGAATTCACTGAGGCGATGAAGTCGACGAACTGACATGCACGAAATCTGCATTATGAAACTACTATTACATATAATATATTAATATATATAATAGTTATTTTAATTAATTGCAAATATTTAAGTTTTTAATTTAGATTTCAAAAAGATGCATAACCTCAGCAAATATGTCAACAAAGTCGTAGATCCAATAAAAATATATGATTGAAAATGTTTTGCAAAAATATCTGATTTTTTTTCTTTTTACTTTTTCATCACTTTTATGAGAAATTAAAAAAACATATTTTTTCATTTTTCTCCCAATGAGCCTCTGCATCATAGAGTTCCACTTGCCGATCAAAAGATTTCAAGCTGATCAATATAAAATGTATTCAGTTAAATATTTGAGATGTTGCGAATTAAGTACGGATTATTTGAGTAGTCTTTCCTACCTTTTTAGAATTAACCTCGTGTGCCTTTGCTTAAGGCTGAGTGCAACGGTCTACAGCAGTGGATCTTAACCTTTTTGCCCCTTGAATCTGAAAACATGTTCTCAGACCCCCTTTTAAATTTATTTACGTATTTGTAATACATTTAATATATTTTTTATATTTGTCAAAATAGAAACGTCTTCCGCACCCCCGGGAATGCTTCCTCGCACCCCCAAGGTGTGCGCGCACCCCAGGTTAAGAACCACTGGTCAACAGCGTCATATTTAATTAAGTGAGTTGTTTAAAAACATTAATGCAATTGATAAAATCAACCTTAGTAGGATATTCAAAACCTCCCAGTTGAGTTAAGCATTCCTTATTATTCTATTCCATTAACAGTATACACTAAGCTCACTTCACTTTTTCGCTTCACACAAAAGAATAATCAAAAATTTACTGCACTAAAATACGCTGGGTGGGATAAAAATAAAACAGCCCCTTCATACATACAAACAACAACAGAGGTTACAAATGCACATCTTCTCAAACTTATATACGATGATATGAAATTTGAATCATTCAAATTATGTACACTCCCACAGATTTTGTCACTAACGACCCGGGTTTCGCCTTTCGGCATCTTCAGGCGTTCAAGCGCACGGATGAACTTGAACTGTCAGTTCAAGTTTTTTTAATATTTTTGAATTTTGCTTTTATATTGATTTTTTTAAAACTTTGGTTGAATTTTGCTATATGCATTTTATTTTATTTTTAAATGAATTTATTTACCTTTTTGTTATATCAATTTTTTTTTTCACGATTTTGCTTTCTAAAAAGTGTTTCTTTCGATAATTTATTAATTTTGACTTACGCGTATGAGCCTTTTAGAGACAATTGTATGTAACTAAAATCGAGTTAACGGGTTGAGTGCAATACCTCCATGCACATGGTCTTCTATTTTAATATAATTAGTACCAAACATTATCATAAAGTATATTGTAAAGTAGAAACTTGTACATTTTCGTAGATTTCATACAATCCAAAACTTTTTTTTAGCCCACCCAAAATTTTAGGTCACACACCGCCACTGTTTTAATATCATCTAGCCAAATTCGGAGCATATGACCTCCTAAAGCAAAACAAAATGGTGTCGCAAATTGATTGGGTACTTTCTTACTTATTTGGTAATCCGTGGACCGTATTTAATTCAAAGCGTTTTTAAGCTCCCTTTCGGAAAGCTTTAGATTAGTTTCGTTCTCCATTCTCAAAAAACAAATTCAACTTCCATCGTTTGATTCATGAAAATAAGCAAGTTAAATTATTTATTACTCACATATGTATATATGTATAATGCTCATAAAGATTCAACCCTATCTATCTTGACAACGCTCTAGTCTTAACATGTAACAAGTTACAAAAAGTATGACTTCCGTGTTATACATAATCATCTTGGACTATAGTCGTAGAATTTTTCGATGTAAACATGTAAGGAAGTAAGATCGTTTTCGTGTATTTTATTGACCTTTTAATATCACTGTTCAAACTGTAATGAAAGTAATATTTCAGTATCAGACAGTAAAAAAAGTAAATTATTTATGCAAGCGTTACAATCGTTAAGATTTGTTTTGAATTATGAATTCTGAAATATCAAACGTAGCTTACTTATATCAGATTATAGCGGTTACCACTGTAGTATATAGCTCTATATTACAAATCCATTGTATTGTAAAAGCAATATTTTACAGTTTATGGTAATGGTAAACCTTTCCATCGACTATTGTATGTATAACGATAGTTATCTAAAGTTTCACAAGTTTCCTCAATGCTCGTCATAGCTTCAGTAATTAAGGACCAGCACGATCTGATCTCTGTGACTTTCGTGTTGACGACTCTATTGGTTAACTAGAGTTTGGGTTACCATACATATGTATTACCTGTCATTAAAAAACTGGATAGTTGCACGCATTTATATTTATTTTTCCGATGAAATTAAAATTGAATCTGTTTTATAATTTCACTTGTTCTATGACCGTACGTATAAATTGTATTATTAATCTTAATAATTATAAAAATTGTTAAGCAGTATCTACTGATAAGAAAAAAATGTAAGACACAACCATGTGTGTAGTTCATTGAAAATCCCAGTTGATTGAAGCAGTTTACTGTATAAAATCAACCGGAAGCCAGTGCTGAAAATGATTCATCACCCTGACCCAATGATAAAAGCATTACTTGACGATTACATAGACTATCCCAATACGTATAACGTGAGACCGTAGAAGGTCCTTTTGCTAAAACCTCCCTGAGCCCTACTTACTTCCACCACCTGCCTGGTTGACAACGTCAAACCCAAAAAAGATGAAAAGAACTGAAGAAGGGAAAGAAGAGGAAAACAACGATCAAAAACCACATTAAAATACAAGAGAAGAAAGAGAAATAGAGCAAGAGCTCTTCTCTCTATAAAAGATTAAAGACACCAGTCAGGGATGAATAACACCACAATGAAGAGACCACAGAGAATTAAATTATTTTAAATCTGATAAGAGTTGCATCCAATAGTGATTGCTTACAGAATTTCCAGAGTCTTACAATAATGTACAATTATTTTAAGAAATAGTTATTTTAAGTTATTTGTGAAAATCGCCCGTTTGTGATTATGATATATATTTTAATGACAGTATTTTATATGACATATCGAAATAAGTAAAGATTTCAATTTACTCGTTTAAGCTGTAGAAATAATTGTATTAAATATTTGATGTTGTAATCATTGGAACGATAAAATGATCAGTCTAGAAACCGGTTACTTGATATTCTTAAGACCGTGTTTGTAAAAGTGTGTCCTTTGAAATGAGATTCTAAAGTAAAATAACCGTTGACCTTTTTTGAAGCGACCACACTTAACATAGATAGGGTAGCTAATCCGCATAAGTATGTCAGTTTTATTTCACCCCTAGGCAAATAAGTTTTATTCCGAAAAAAGGTTTCAAATTTACAAATTCGCATCTCAAAGGCAATTATCGGCTTAAACACATCGAGCAGCTCCCCGAAGGGATTTTCTCGGGACTTATTTTCCTTCGGCAAGGGAAATTAAAGTCGTTAAATATAAATTTTCACTGAACCCGATTATTAACTGAAAGCCTTCTCGTCACTCCAACCTCCTAAAACTTTTAATTTTTATATTTCGCGACACTGCCCATTTTTTCTCACCTGTATTATTGTGGTGATAATAAATGCTAATATTTCAGAAATGTTCCGATTAGGTTCAACAGTTATATAAAACGTTTCAAAATTCAATACTTATTTTTGAAGGTGAAAAATTATAAGATATAATGGAGGATTTACCACTTTCTCCAAGGGTTCATAACATTGTCATAATTTCTTTTTGACGAAAGAATTTCATTGTTTTTTTCTGTTTAATGAAAAGATTTAGTGTAAATTTTCACCAAAATACTTTTTTTGAGTTTGCAAGATAAATCCAAAACCTAAAATTACCTTTTTAACCGAAAATAATCAGTTAACTTGATTATAACAATCAAACAAAGGATAGCAGAATCATCGTTGGTTTTACAAAATTAACGAATTGTCCGTAAGATCATCCGTGCACTTGAACGTCTAGCGATGCTTAAAGAAGAAACCCGGTTCGTTAGTGACAAAACTTGTGTGAATGTACATCATTTGAACGATTCAAATTCAATATTGAAATTCCACCAAGCACCTTCAGTCGAAATCTTAAATTATTATAAATAATTTCGTTTGAAGAATGATCATTCGAGATCATCTCGAGGGGCATAGACATCACAAACATCTTTGCCTAAGATTTTAAATTTAAATCGAAAAATATCTATGTTTTACATTGACTTTACCTAATATTGAACCTAAACCCACAAGAGTAGAGTCAAGTTCTTACCAATATTTATCTTTTGTCTATACAGGTTTATATAAAAATTACAATATCTTAACAAAAAAAAACATTATTTCACTTATAATTAATCGAAAATATGATATGCATTTTAGAAAGTTTCCGTGTCACATAACAAATGATTTTTCTACGCATGGATAATTGAATATGCATATATTATATACTTAATTAAAAATGTGATACGTCGTGTATCTGTCGTTTTTTGAATGCTTTCAGTGTCTAAATATAAGTGATATGGGAATAGTGAAATTAATTAAACTTGTATAAGGTTCTAATTAACGCTAAATTATTGACAACTCAATACAAAATATTTTAGTAAAGTAACTAATAATGAAAACATTAACTCTGTATATATTATGATATCAAAGAGCGGGATGCTTATGTCAGAAAGGAAAATGTAATAAAATCGAAGTTACGTGAATAAAAAACCAATCTGGTCGTATTATAAAAGTGATGCAATCGTATTGCTCCCTTTCCCCTAGAAGCTGGAGTAAATAGGTAATTTAGCCTTATTGAACGAAGGCATGAACACGGAGGAGAATTGATTAGTTCTCTCGGGACGACACATGCAATCAGAGATTTTTCTTCTTCTCTTTTCAACAGTCGCGATACTATTTGCTGAACCTCTGACATTTGTTGGCACTCGTGTCTACAGAGGTCACTTTTCTATTACAACCGTAACGGTTTTAAATCGTTAGCAATAATTCATTTCTTATCACCATCGAGATGTCTAAACAATGAATTTATCAATAAGCAACACGCAGAACAAGAGAAATAATAAAAAAATATAACACAGATAATTAAAAGTTCATCAGTTGAAAATGCTTGTCATGAGCGAAACTGGTTCTGATCATATTAAATAAATATAAATGAGTGTTTTATTTTAGAAAATAATGCTTTTCCACCGATTATTGACAATGAACAACTTAAAAGTGAACAGAGACAATTTTATGACACTGTTGATTAATTAAAAATGAATCCACATTTTTCACGATTCATTTATAATGTAACCAACATTAAAACGACGAGGCGCGCAAATACATATCCAAAAAAACTATTTTTTAAAATGTGCTTTATTTATTAAAAGTATAAGGTATTTTTTCATACTGTTAACTATCCTTTGAAGAAATTCAATCTGTTAATTACCAACTTCACCAAAATCAGTGCAATATTAGGGTGTAGCTAAATGGATTAAAGTGATAAGTATCGAGTATGTGACCGAAGGTTGTTATCAACTCTCGACTGCATGCGGTCGAAAGGTAGTCAGTTAGCTTTGTATGTATGTCAGACAAATGCCGTAGAATGCATTCGGACGGAGATTAAATGATAATTTAATTTACTTGGATTCGTACTGCGTTCGGTGTGCGAAGCTTTGCCCTTAATTATATTTCAATTAACGCTATTCAGAACCAGACGAATGTGTATTATCCTTTTCGAAATCGTACTGTTTATCATGCTTGCCGCTATTGCATACAAGTAAAAATTGGCGTGTGCTTTGTGATGTAGTTGCAAAAATAGAACACCAATAAACTTAAGTTATTTTTTTGAAATAATTTATTTAAATATAACTTTGGTTTGCAAAAAATGGCAAAGAATTTTCATTATGAAACTCAACTTACCCTTTACTTGCAATTACCGGTAAAAGATAAATACATCTTTCCATTACGGGCTTAATATTTACATTATAGATCGACTATTTATAATATAATATAATGTAAGATGAAAAAATACAAATTATCAAAGATCTACGTTAATCTAATATGTTCAAGTTAATAAATGTAATACTATTATTCGGCGATTTCCAGCCTGGGAGGCGCGAGCAATTTAAAATATTTATTTTCCCCTTAAAACGTGTCTTTATTACTTTATGAAGTAAAGGATGGGGAGGCGCAGTAACATAAAGGTTGGAAACTACTGCTATAATTTGTGATATAAATTAGAATGTTAGAGTGGATAACAGAATTAATTGTGTATCTCTTCTCAGTATATATAGCTGAGTAAATGTAAGTTTAAATATAGTTCTGATAAAGGTATACGCCGAAATAGCTAACTATATATGAAATTAACATTTGTAGAATTAAAATACTTTGTATTTTTTTCACCTTATTACAATGGAGTTCTACCAAGTAAGTGTCAATTCAAACAATACATATAATATACTCCTGAAAAAAGTGAAAAGTAAGACGATAATACTTCAGTCACCTTTAATGTGAAGAGTTGAAACAATCTTGATTTAAATTGATAACCGCGTGTCTTAGTGTTAGCGGTGCAGTGTTTCAATTGGTTTTCTCAATATTCAGTATTTAATTTGAAAACAATCAAAGAGAATTTTTTTTTGTTGATCGATATGTTTTTTATTTGTACGGTTTAAAAAAAAAATCAGTCATTGTTGAGAGTTGAACACCTGAAGAACTAAGGAGTAATTTGTATGCGTCTAGTGGTTGCCCATATTGTACTATTAATGATATTATGAAATATGAAAAATATTCAACTTTTCAAAATAACGCAAATTTGTACATGACCTTACACCTTACTATTAATCCCTATTTGAAATTGGAAAAGGTTATATTTTGACAGAAGGTAAATCTCACAATATAAATCTTTTTAGAGGATTTAGTATCGTTTGTAAGTTTTTACATCGTTTATATTGTGTACACATCAATGATACTTTTCTTAAAAGGGCAAGTCACAAAAAAATAAGTATCCCATCGCACGATAAACATTTACCGAATTATTTGGCCCAAATGCTCTGTCCGGTCAAAATGTTTGCTAAATGCCCCGCGGGAGCATTTTTCTTCACAAATGACAAAATACACAACGTTTTATTTTATTTTGCAAGATACAAGGCTCTTACAAATAAAACGTATTTGCACACGGCACACTTAAATATTCAGTGAGCCGATTATTAAGAATTTACGCATTTTCTGGAACGTAAAATGAAATATTATTAAGCCTGTTTCACTTTGAAAAGTAGATTTAAAAAGCACGTAATCTTAATCAGAAAAGGCAAATAATTAAGAATTACGACGCATATAACTGCGCAAAATATTGACATTTTGGTTGCGTTTTTAATATTTGTTCAGCAGTTTTGATCGATAGTTTCTTTAAGCAGGTGGTTTTGCATAACCTACGATGGGAAAATTCCTCCAAGGGCTGACAAACCTATAAATTCTTTCCAAATGTAACATGCGAATGAAGATAATCAAAGTTTTAACTCCTAATATCCTGACCAGCGAATTCATAACTGACCAGGGTTACTTCGTTGCCAAGATCTTTCAGCTTGACCAGTTAGTAAATATTCCTTCTAGTAAAAGCGGGTGTATGATTCAGAATGCTGATCTCATTCATTAGGAATGTCCAGACTTGAATAACGAACGGGAAGAATTGCTCAAGACGATTCGATTATTTATCAGATCTGTCGGCCCCGTTGGTCATGCAGACTTGGTTGCATCTAAAGAAAATTATAAAGTCTTCAGGGAATCCACCGCGTTTTATGGAAAAACAATTGAACCTAATAGCTTTTATTTTCAACTTCATTATTTTACTTATTATTCTGCACACTGTAGTGCATGCAACCGAGTCTTGAGGAATTTATTCTCGTGACAAACCTGGAAAAACTTTGAACACGACGAGTTGTTTCGCTACGAAATACACTCTGTATGAAGAGTGTGAACACATAGCGGGTGGTGGTAGGTACAACCGTAGACACTTTATCCGTATCAATGAAACGCAAAAGAGTAATTTTGACCACTCGGTATTTCAAAAATCTAGTTTTTTTTTTTAAACATGCTTTATATTTATAAACTTTTGTCTTGTATTTATTGTGATAATAAAATTATTATATTTCAAAAACTCCATAATGAGAAACACGTATCTACTATTAGGCTCGAAAGCTTTTAAAAATTGAATGCACAAAAAGCGTATTTAAAATAAAATTGTACTATTTAATTAAATCATCTTACTCCTATGAAATTTATCGATGTTAAAAAATATTAAATTCGTTGCCACTTTATATGATAATGAAGAAAAGTTAGGCGATTTCATCAGAAATGAATATTTTCGGTCGGCTCCCTATCGAGTAATTTATGTTTAATAAAAGTGACCGAGAAGGGCGGCAGTGAAAAAAAACTTTTTGTCAAACCGAAAGCACAAAAGTCTCGGTTCCCATTGAAAAGGAACTTCCCGTTACCGAGAGTTGAATTGTGAAACTGCGAATTGGTTGAAAGTAAAATAACATCACACAATAGCCCCGGTCTATTTTTGAATGCTGCATATTTTTTTCCCCATGAATTTGAATATATTATTTCAAATTTGTTTTTAAGAGTTCTATTCTTAATGGATAGTATTTTGTATGAATACATTCTTCGGATTATACTTCGGATTATGGTTCTCAACGTATTTTTTATCGGAGCTTTAAAAAATATTTTATTGCTACATGTTACCAGTGACTAGGGTATCTAATCCCGGACCTTTAGTGTGATCCCAGGATTTCGGGATTCACAATTTTTCCAATCCCGAGATATATCTTTCACCATAAAATCATGTCACAATTGCTTGAAATTCTTTAAGAAATTCGGGATTAACAATTATTGACTGGTGGAAAAAAAATCACTCGTCAAAGTATACATTGACTGGTGAAAACGAAAAAAAAACCAGTCAATGTATACTTTGACTGGTAGAAAAAAAAATCACCCGTCAAAGTATACATTGACTGGTGAAAATGAAAAAAAACCAGTCAATGTTTACTTTGACTGGTGGAATTGCAGAGATGTGGGAAAAATCAGAAATTAAGAAATTTTCAAATAATCTAAAAAATTAGGTGATAACATCTTTTTTTTCTTAGCTCGCAGTTGGATTTGAAAAATTTTTGCTCACTGCCTGATTTTAAAATCCTAGAAATTTTCCAGATTTCGAAAAATGTTGCATTGTTGGTTTCTTTCAAAAACTATTCGAGAACTTTTCAGTTCTTGTCTTCAATTTCGTAATTAATTTTTGATCACAATTCCGGGACCACAAAATTGGACGGGATCCCGGAATTGGAGACCTTACTAGTGACACGTACATGTATTAACTTAACACACATTTCAAACATGCCCAACAAGGTTTGATCTATACAAATAAAATGAATCTGTAAAAAAAAACTTAAAATTCAATTCTTTTTTGTTATTTTTATTTTTTATTTACTATTTCATTGATAATGAATGCATAAAACGGTTGCAACGAAATCTATGGCAGAAGGTTTACACACTCGCTTTTGAATTCTTTTTAAAAGTTAGGTACGGAAAATAGTCAAAGTTTACTCTTCAAACTAAAAATTACATTACGAAAAATACCCGATAACATTTTAGAACTCAAAATCAGTATTCGTGATGGGTTTCTTATTTTTCCCCCCGCTTAAATCCTTCAGCTGATTAGTTTCATAAAGATAGTAAATTGATTACCCGTGCGCAAACTTATTTCACAATTGTCGTCGGTGGCCGTAGGTCCGTTCCAGGAATGAGGAGCAAACTCCTTTTTATATATCAATACCATTGTGGAAGGCGGGCATAAAACATTGGCTGTATATACACAACGGGTAGTGGTGAGTAACCAAATTCTTGTAGCATTTAATTGTACTAACTCGGTTATGATACTGATATATTTTTCAATAAAGATAAAAATTCAAAGTGTTACATTGACGTAAATCTTCAAAATTACAATTTACTTGCATGAAGCCGTAAAAAAACATTGCACATTGCGAGAATTGTTGTAATGTTATTGAATTCTTTTTAAGAATTCTTTCCCGAGTGAAATTGTTTCATGCCATTCTTGGAAAACTTTATTATATGAAACATTGAAAGCTAAATTCGCAGAATAAAACGAGTGCCTACTTATGTACGTATGAAAATATGAATAATATGTCTTTCTTGTTAAGCTGTTAGGAAAAGTCATGAAATTTTCCGCGTCCGACAAGTTTTGAAATGTCTGAGGAGAGTGATTCTTTGGAGAGCGTTTATTGAGCTCACTACTCAATCTTCAATTAGATTTCCCCGAGGAGGCGAGGAAGCGACGGACGACAGGCGGGGTGCGGAGTGCGGAAAAGAGGTCGGAGGAGTAGGTCGCCTGCCAGATTCCGTTTTACATTTCAAAAAGGTATATTCCATATTAAATTTGAAAAACATAAAAACTGCCACCTCTAGGGAAATTCAAAGCGAGGAAATAAATTCAACTTTTTTTAAAAACATTCGTTAGCTGAACACCGATATGAAAAAAAAACAATTACAAGATTTATTTTTTACATCTGATATTTTACTCATCAAAAAATTGATAAATTCTATAGCCCGCCATACGATTGATGTATTCAATTATTAAACACGTTTGGGTACACGCTTTTAAATTTTTTCTTAATTTATACACATTCAAAAAGCAGCTTTTTTGCGATAAATCTGGCAAAAAAATGGCAGTCTTTTTTCGACATAAAACATAATTTCTCTACATTTGATTTTTAAAATATGATAGGTTTTTGGTAAAAAATATGCAGGGGTATAAATATTTTAAATATTTCGTTGGTTAGAAAGTGTTATTTTTTTTTAAATAAACATTCTAAAAAAATTACAGCTTACGCCAATGCGTCAAATATTTTGAAATTTAAAGATCATACGACATATACTCGATGAGAATTTTTGAAAGTCACATGAGATTAACTCAAGGAGAATTGACTTAACAAACACCCATGTCTTAGATCTCAAATTAAAATTGAAAAAAATCCAATTTTCAATTGACCTTACCGGGAATCGAACCCAGACCCACCTGATCGGTAGAGCAAGCTCTAACCAACTAGACCACAGCGGGCGACAAATGTATTACTTAAACAAATAACGACGATGTCGTAATGCGGTACCCGTTGATACATATGTTTCGGTAGCAAGAATTGCCACAGCCATCGGCTGACATCATCGTTTAAAAAAGTATAGTCTGCATGGTAGGTATATTTTCTAAACACATTATAATTTTTTTTAAAGTGATAAGTAAATCGATATTAATAATCATTTTTTTTTATAAAACAGTTAAATTAGATTTTTTAAATCTAATTTAACTATATTCACGAATACAATATATTTTTAATTCACTATCGTCTTCCGGTGTTAATGGTCGTTTTTTTATCTATTTTTTTTTCATGATTTGCACGGATGAAGCTAAGCATTAAACGAAATTATAAACTTCTCACTTCAATGGACAGGCGAAGAATTGAGTGCTTTTCTAAAAGTTGAAACTTTATTATAAATGAAACGTTTAAAGTACTACGTGCTTATTATGTCTAAAAATTCTTCAATGAAAAGCATATTCAATAATCAGATTACATCGTCACTTATAGAAGGTTGACGAAATGCAACGAGCTTTGGATATAACTGAAAATTACAAATTTTGTTCTCAAAACATTGACTTGTTAACGAACCAATTAAAAAACATATATATTTTAGTTTCGTATAATTTCAATATTTAGTTAATAATATTACAAAAAAATAAAATTCATATTACTAATAAATCTGAATAATATTAAGCTAAAATTTCTTAAATAGAGATCTCTTATTCTCGATAACCTAAAATGAAGTATTTATTGTAAGAGAATCTCCTTTAAATTATGTAAATGTTTATATTTAAGTAGCACAATATAAGATAATTAAAAAACAATAAACAGAAAAATAAATATCGACACAATAATCTCACCGTTATCAGAATTTACTAACCTAACCAACCGCAACCGCGATATTGTTTTAGCTTCGAGCAGTGCTTAGATATAAATACGTTTAAATAATGATATGTCAGTATTTTTTTTGAATTGACTGAATTAATGAAATAGTGCTTATCACCTTCTTTTACTATTTATCATTTTTATTTAAACACATACAATTTATTTGTAGAGCTGAAAGAATGCTTTCAATGCTTTTAATATTACAGACGAAACGGTTTAATATTTATTCTTCAACAAAGAAAGCCACAAAATACAACATTGATGAAAATACAAGGAAATTGGTTTGTATTTTTTCAAAATTCTATGATAAAAATGTTGGAAATTTACACAAAAGATCGTTTTTCCTTTGATGATATGGTTGCGAGGAAAGAAAATTACGCAAAACCGATCAGAAATATAAAAAAAATCAGCGTAAGAAATATTTTTTTGTAAAATTGTGGTTTTATGCTCAATATAAAGATGTAATTTATTGATTCGATTCGTTGTATAATAAAGAATAAGCAATTATAATATTTCATATTACTGGTATTTTGGCTAAGAGTTTAGTTTAGAGTAACTAAGGCTCGCGAGTATTTACACTGTATAAAAACCAGTTTGTAAAAATGATGCAACAAATGATCAAGAAAACCTTAATTTTAAATACTGATAACTCTTAATTGAATACAAATATTAAATATAATAAAACACACGCTAAATGTTATATTTGCGATTAACTAACATATAAATTTAATATTTTTAATTTTACTTCATTATATTGTCACAGAAGAAAGTGAAGAAGAAACAGTTCAGAGTACAACTCTCTAGTCCTTTCCAACGATTGCTACCGCTGCGCATCTTTTTATATTGCTGTTTGAGATGCTTTTACTGCTTCGATATGAACAATTTACATAACTTAGTTTTTCTAATTTATTTTAAAAATTGTTAACCAAAAATTTCTTAAAAACTAAACCATCATCGGCCATTATTGATTCACTGCTAGATGCAGCTAATTCAATTCACTTGTCTTGCCTTCCCAAATTGTTATGGTGACCCTTTTTTGACTCACTGATCTGGGTCTCGAGGCCTTTTCGTCAATGGATATCTTTATATAATTTAAGATTTCGACTGAAGGTTCTTGGTGGACTTGAACGCCTGAAGATGCCGAAAGGCGAAACCCGGGTCGTTAGTGACAAAATCTGTGGGAGTGTACATAATTTGAACGATTCAAATTTAATTGGATATCTTTATATTTTAAATGAAAATGAAATGATGTGAGTGATTAACAATTATCGTCATTTATCACTACTGATGTAAGTCGATATTTCCATCACTCTACTTCCATCTAAAATATATTAGTCTATTTTATTTGACTTTATACTTTTCCACTTTGCACTTAATATTTTATTTAAAAATATACATAAATATATACTAAGGCATGTAATTTCTTCCAGTTTTATTTTTCGAACGATTTTATTAAGGCAATATAAAAAAACTCAAAATTGATCTATTAATCTGTCACATTTTCATTCTGAAAAGTTGCCTTTTATCATAGAAAAATCAAACGGCTTTTTAAATTAAGAAAATCTTTCAACAATTATAAAATATTGCTTGATGGATAAAGAATGGGAAGATTAAAATATCATTCATAGCATACTTACACCGAACATAGAGATAACCTGAAATTCTCAATACGAATATTGAAGTGTTAGGCGGCACCTTTTCAAATTTCAAAAATATCTATGTAATGAATTTTAGTTTAAAATTGATGATGTATGTCGATGCCAAGTCTTCGCTGAAGTTTACCTACACCGTCTACGCTACGATCTACGCTATGGTCTACGCTACGGTCTACGCCGGTCTACAACATGAAATAACACCGTACACGATTCAATATTTTCTTGCTTTATGAGTATGCGGTTGAGTTGCGGCTCTTGTATTATGACTGACGACTTTTCTGTTGCGAGCTTTAAGTCCAGAAAGCGCGATTACAATAAAATACCTTCAAGTGAAATTTACTATACTTCTCTCATGTTGCTTTTTTGGTTTAACTAAAAAGAGGCTTTCCTTCTGGTAGATCGGGTCCATATCGCAGTGGTAAACCTCGATGGCTTCTGCAACGGATCTCGCCGTTTTTAAGTCCCATCTTAATGATTAAATATAGAAGTATTATATCACATTGATATGGGGAATAAGAAATTCAAATTGATTAGTCTAACGCTTGTATATTGAAAGGTTTCCCAAACATTTACTGAAATGGAATACTTTGCAAATGTAAAAAAAATTGACGGAAAAATAAGTTATTTTTTTGGGTGGGTAATACATAACCGTAAAAATAAATAATTAAAACACTCATTATTCATTAATTATTTATTTTTATGACAAATCAGATACAAATGTGAGTTAATAAAGCTCATAATGACTTTTAACATTTTGGATCTTTGAATCGCAAATCTAGATATCAGGCACAATAGTGGTGACTTAAATTCTTATTTTATATGGTGTGGTGTCAAGCCTTTCCTTGCATTTTGATTTTTTTTTGCTGCATAATGAGAAAATTCTGCTTTGCAGAAACAAGTCCTAGAAAACGGAAGAAAAACAAAAATATCTTGTTTTGACAGATTGGGGGACTCTCCTGACATGCTAACCTAGAAATGATTTATGCCTGTATTTTGTATTTTTGTTTCAAATCAGAATCGCGGAAGATGGATTCTTAGCCCAAGAATCAATCTTAACAGTTTTCGTAAAATATTGCAAAAGAATTGTTCTCAAGTTATGTAGGTGACATATTTATTTAGGTTGCGAGAAACACCACTGTTCCGCGGACTTGATGGGTGTAAGCGTTCTCATTGTGTAATCGTGTGTGAGAGAGAGGCAAGACATGGCAAGATAAAGGACGGAATGCAATCAAGTAATCAAGTGCGCGAGTAAAATGCGTCGTTACACTAAAGTTAATGCAACCTCAGCATAAAACACCTGTTTCATGTTTTCATTTCGAGCACACAATTATTTGTCGCTATACCTTGCCTGCTATATTGCTTGCAAACATTATGTGACATACACGTCCTGATTCGCAGATATGATAGTACAACATTGAGCAAAGCTCATCGAAATGCAAAGCATTACTGATTCCTAACCGGGTAATATCGACTTATAATAAAGATATTCTTTTCTTCATTAGTCATATCCTCTCACATATATGGTCACAACTGGTAGCCTACAAGATTCTTTATTCCCATGACAGTCTGTTTGGTTTCTTTTAAATCACGTAAAATGCATCCTATAAAAGGTTATCAATATATTCTCATGGTGAATTATTAAGGAATGACAAATCCATCTACGACTTTAGATATTGAACACTATGGAGCTGTTTGGTTTGTTCACCAATCTCATAAATTCTGATTAAATCAAACTGCCGTAGTCTTAGCTATACCCGCATATGTTTTCGAAGTTGTTCGCGAACATTTTACAAAGGACACCTGTTTTTATTGAAACAAACACAAGAGATCCAAGCTTTCCACATTGATTTAAAAAAAAAAAAGATAAACCCCTTTATTATACTTAGTTTGCTTGGAAGTATTGTTTTTTTTAATTTAATTGATTGAATTAAATTTACTTAATTTTATTAGGGTAAAAAATATCAATCTATTTTAATTATACAATAATAAATTTTATGTATAAAATTAAAGGCTATTTCGGCTTTAAGCCCTCGCCAGAAGTATTGTTTATATGTACAGTTTTCTCTGCGAATATATAATATTATATTTAGAAGAATTATAATTTAAAAATTTGATTTTACGTTCTGAACTCTACTAAATGTCTAGATACACAAAGAATGTTTTGGTAATATCAGTTACTCATTCATATATCATGCAATACAACAATGCAATGAAATTTGAGACGTCGCCTTCCTGTAAAGTAATATAGACTTTTGTTTTTATTAAAGTGTTTCGTTTGCATCCAACTATTGAACAACTTTATTTTCTGTTCGTCAAAAGTAGACTGCTGACTGTAACAGTATTTGCTTAGCCAATCAGTTAAAGTGATATTATGTGTTCTATGGATCCGTTTACTGATAATCCGATGTAGCAGTGAAGTTGAATTTACTCCGGAAAAAATCTATAAAATATTGAAAAAATTGACGTTTCACAGATGATGATAAAAATTTATCAAATATCTCAAAATTGGCTGAGATGAGCTCAGCATGGTCTATTATTCCCTCATCAGGACGGATCGTAGCAAACAGTTCTATTCGTTTGGCAATAATTTACAGCAATTTCTCGGAACGTGAAAAGCGTACTTTGTAGCGTTTGTGTCCATAGACTCAATTTGGTCTTTCAATAAAAAATCTCAGCCCAAATAATTTACGAAAACATTTTGACTTGAGCTTTCAGGAAGAAAAATATGCTTGGCGCCCTTTGGTGGATGCACCTAGTTTGCCAAGCTGCTACAAAGATTTGTTCTGCAAGTCAACTCATATAAAAAAAAAACAGTTAGTGTGAGGCTCAAGTGTGTTTAGCTATAAGGGTTCTGTCAGATTGAAGCCTTCAATATCTTTGCTAACGCCCTGTAGTAGAAGACTTTTAGCACTTGTATGTGCAGATCCTACGTTAGCAATCCAGCCAGAACTAATAAAGCATTCGTTGAATTCGTCTGTAAACCTAAGTGTAATCAGTGCGATGCGTATTCTGCTATAACAATAAACATGTCAAATGAAAGTTTGCCAAGTGTACCCCAATTGAAAATGTTTGAAAACGCATCGTTAGTATCTTGTTCAAGCGTGTCCTTGGCTTAAGTGATAACCGTACAACCCGGTGAGGATGGAAAAAACAAAAGGTAATCAAATAGTCGATTCTAAACTAGTGACCCCAAGACTAAATATTGGGGACACCCCATCGTAGTTTTTCTGTGAATTGTGATTTTATGCTATATGTATATAGTTCTGTATGAGTGAAAAGACATTACTAGTTATCCGTTTCAGCCGTTAGCTTCACTTAGATAGCCAGTAGTAAGTCGTGCTACACGTGACTAGGGTATCATCTAGGGCCTAGAGCCATCTAGGCTCTTAGGGTCTATTTCCTTGGCCTAGATTCTAGGCCGAGGAAATGGACACGGTTTATATATTAACTCACTCACTCGAGCCACTAGTCAGATTGTTCCAAATTTCGAGCACCGCGTTCACACTGCTTAGTATTCAACCAAGTTTACTCTCTCAGCTGCGTACTTGGTTAGTCTAAATAAGACATAAGACTAGCCGGAACAAGCGGGTACCACCTATTGTAAATCGTTGCGGAAAAATCGAAGAGAATGCATTTGACTATTTTTTTGAAAGAATTTTCTAATGATTTCACAAAAAGTGTAACACCCTCGTTTGATTTTGCTTAAATCTTTACTAAGTTTTCAAAATAAGGCAGTTTTTGGTACATACTAATCTTTTTATACATTTTTCGGAATAGGGAGTAAGGTGATTGGATGATGAATATTTGGGCTACTCGGAAAGAGATTACCATGTTTCGTAATCACGGCAAACTCTGCCTTATTCAAACAGACAGGAAATATACCACTTGCCATGGAGTCTCAGTAGATATTGGTGACTTCATGATATGCCAAGTACCAGACTTTTTGTGCAACCACGTTGCATATGCATTCCGGGTCCGCATAAACTAAAATGATCGAGTCAATCTCATGGACGTAGGTAGTTGACTTTTAAAAATATGGAAGGGACATCTAGCAAGCAAAAACATTATGAGTCTTCGCGTTTGGATACACATTCGTACGTAAAAGTAATTTGCTTAATATTTCAGCCATTAAATAATCAAAAGAAAATAAGTCAATTTCAATTATTGGTGGAAGGGTTTTATATTCAAAAATAAAGCAATTGTACTAATTCTCTATTATTTATTTAACACCAAGACCCGCAAACTGTAAAAAGTGCCAAAAACAGTTAGTTTGAGTAATGGTTAAAGTAAAAAAGAATTTCTCTGTGTTATTAACTATGACACCGTTTTTGTTTAAATTATTGCGATAGTAAAACGGCTTGTTTCGCAAGAAAATTATAATTACCCTAAAATACAAAAAAATCATAAAGTTTTAACGAGGTTTTCTGCCTTAAAATTTCGTGAAGATATGTGTATTTTTTATTCAATTTACGTCGTAGTATTAAAGGATTTTTGAATTTGAATAAAGACACGTAGAAATGAGATCCTTTTACACTTGGTATAATCCTTTTATAACGAAAACAATGGGACAACTCCGACGCGTTAAAATAAATGTCTTTCCTATAGATTTTGTTTCTGTATGTATTTATTTCATACAATTACAATAGTATGGCCGCGGTGAAATAATTATTAGATATATTTTTTTTTAAATGCGTAGAATTTCGCAAATTTTAGTTTTTGTTACAAATACGTCTTCAAAGTGCGCACACATATTGTATCACTAAATGTGTCTTTCTCAATCAGTCAATCTTCAAAGTTCTTATGTGATAAGAGTTTTAACTATAACTGATTTAGTAACTGAATTAACATATAATGAGAAATAAAAAGTAGGATTTTTTATTTTACTTGGTGTGGAGATTGGGAAGATAAACAATACTATCTAATTATTTGTATTTGGGGTAGAAATTTTCAAAGAAAATAAAATAAAAAGCTGAGAGCCACCGGTCTGGCTTAAAAATATGAAGTTAATTTTAAAGTCATTGCTATTACGGCTAAAAAAGTGATTTGTTTGGTATATACTCAATTTGACTTGCAGTTCTTAAGCTGCAACTTTTCAACACTCGTATCAGCTTATAATTTTTTGACAAAAGCTTTTCAGATTATATCTATACATACAATGCAGTACGTAGCTCATTTGACGAGTAAATTTCCGATACCATTTTCCAGCGAGAGTGGGCCGCAAAGTAACCTCAATAAAAGCTCACCAAAAGCCACTTAGGACGGTGTTAAAGGAGGCCACAACCCGCAGCAAATAGCCCACGGGAAAACGTGAAAAGAAAAACCGAAAGCTTTCCCTTTCCTAACAACTTAAATAAAATGGCGTGGCGCTTTTCTTTTTGAAACGGAAGAGCGAAAGGAAATGAAGAGTGGCTATTGGGATTTGTAAAAATTTACCGCGGCTAATTTAAAAAATGTTTTTATCGCTAAGGCTTCCACCGAGAATTGGTCCCCAATAAAAAATAACTGCTTATTTGATTAAGCCGGACATCACTGAAATAATTCTCTATCAGTAATTCTGTTAAAAAATCTTAAATTTAATATGTAATAAATCTTTTTCTTCAAATATATTGTTACCTAGTGAAGTCCATGTTATATTAGCGTGTAAAATGAAGTGGTTATCATAAAGTTATTAACTAATCAACTGCTTTTATCCTAATCTATGTGAATTGAGCAAGTCAAAATAGTTCTTATAAAATATCTTTTTTTTATTGTTCTGCGGTAATAAAAAGAGGTTCTGAAAAAGTAATACATTTTTATTTCAGCCGTAAATTTACAGTAGAATAATTTGACAAGGAGTCTTTAAACATAATAAAGAATCATTATTTGCTTTTTTAAAAAATATCTGTCTATAAAAAACTAGACTTGTGGTGAAATATGAAAACAAACGATCGAATTTCGCCCCTAGCTTTCAATTGTAGAAAATGGTAGTCATGGATTAAAAACGAAAATAATCCCGGCGCAAATTTATAATACATTTATAGGAGGCGGTCGAATGGCAATATGGCCGCGAGCATCATTCTTCCCCCGCCTCTCATACCAAATTATTTGGCCTTTTTGCCTTAGTGATGTTAATGTAGCACAGAAATGGTGTGGTCACATGCGAAGGTTTAATTTATATTACGGTCAAATTTCATAAATCCCTTTAAATGTATTTGTTTGTTCTCATTTGTGCGATACACAACAATGAATTTTTGCTGTTTTTCGATTTTCCAAGCACACGCAAAATACATTCAACATGAATATCGTAAACAATGAATATAAATTTATATACTGGCTTATTACAAAACACACCATTAAGGTTTTAAAATTCTGCTGTTATTTGAAATGACAAGGCATTTCTTTATTTATGTTAAGTGATGGTAGAAATTTCATGAATTTCAAGCAGTCAATGCCAAAAAGAGTTTTCAAGAGAACGGTGCTACAAAGTCTTAAAAATCATTTTTTTATTTATCGAGTGTTCTAAAATATCAATTTTTTAAATACTGACCAACAGCTCAACAGATATAGAGAAATGTAGGAAAACTTTTAGGGATTCAATGCCTTTAAATCAAATTAATTATTGTATATATACGAATTGACTATAGTTCTTCTTTTATATATTCTAATGATTGAATCGTCCCATCTTCCTCACCACTATTTTATTCCAACATCAAGTTCAATTATTATCTCATGTTTATTTTAAACAAAATCAAAATTATGAACGTTTATAATCGTCGAGTTATGTGGCCAAGGAATTGAAACCAATTTTAGAGACTGTCTTCAAGATTCATCTTCAAAATAAGCCAGCAATGAATTACTGCCTCATCTATGTATGTGCCAATTTTAGGACTTATTTAAATTGTACCTGTTTTTAAAAATGCATACAGATACGATTTTTATATATTGACTGAAAGAATTAAAAAATAATACACTTTATTTTAACATGAGAGCAAAAAAAAATTAATTACGGTGAAATACAAAATTACAAAATGCTAAAATATTCAATTATTTACCGAAAATTTAAAATTAATTGTATCATCAGTCGGGTCCTATGACGCAGCGGTTAGCGTTGTAAGCTTCCGTGCCGGATCTCACGTGTTCGAGTCCCAATACAATAGCATTTTTTAGATCGATTTATCAATTTCGTGGGTGTTTGTGATTTCTACTAATTCCCTTCCACCCTTTCCGATCCTTTTATTACAACGCACAGCGAGAGCGATTAATTAATCACTAGTCCTGCCCTAGCCTTATTCTTTTTCCCTGCTACTCTCTTTGATTAAGAGGGGTTGAGCGACTGAGTAACATACAATTCTTGTAGAAACACTTCTGTTGAGATACTTCCATTAGAAGATCATATGCTTTACATTTTGTGCGGAAATTGATTGAAAAAAGTATCATCCTTACATTATAAAGTTCATTATTTTAATTAAAAGGATGGGAAATTCCATAATAAATAGTAATAATACAATTTTGTTAAAAGATCAAGAACGGTTCCGCACATTGCAAGAATTTTAAACTGATGAAAAATTTAAAATTTTTTCCAGTAACGAGAAAAAATTAAGAACTTTATTTTATAAGATATTAATTAAAATTATTTAGAAAATGAAAATAATTTTCAAATGTCTTCTATGACTACTTTATGTGACGATATCATTCATAAGATTAATTAACTTTTAATGCCCATGATATAACATTTAATTATGATTTATGAATTGTGCTTTTAAAATTTGCGCTTGTGTGTCTGATCGGAGGAGTCATTTAGCGAGGACTGTAAAAGCTTTCTTGTCTGTATCCTTTCAACTGGTTTGTTTAAGTCCTGCTTACGATTTAATTTTAATGAATCATAAAAAAGTCGTGCCTACCTTCGCCTGCAGTTTTATCATTTTCAATTTAAAATTCTTTCAAAAGTTTCACGCTGTGAGACTTTCGCGAATTATTTTCATTAAAATTAAAGTAAAAATCTTTATTTATAGTCAAAAAGGTTCAATAACGTTCAGTATATCTACGGTTATGATATTTTTTGAATTGCCAAAGTAGGTATGTAAACAAATTAAAAAAATATATAATTATTAATAGAGAAGAATACTTACAATACAAACGATAAATATTTGCCGAGTAAAATATAACCAAGTAGTTTTTAGTTTTGATGTTACTTTGTATTTACTTATTATATACTTATATAGAGTTATTTTTCATTCATTTTGTCACTAACAACTCACAGACGGGGTTTCGCCATTCGGTATTTTCAGTATCTTATATATTAAATAACAAAAAACTTCTCATTTAAAACTGAGTTAGACCTAAAACAAGGTGTGTCAAACTAGTTCGTAAAAGTAAGTAAAAAAGAGAAAAATAATTTACGCTCCCTTTATTTACATGTTTATTTTAGTAATGATTCATTACACCATACTATAAGTTACTTACTTTATTATTGCTTTACTTTATTGATTTACATTTTCATCAGTGATGAGCGAAACTGGTTTTGAAATCTTTATAAAAAATATGAAATAAGTAAAGAGGAATTATTCTTATATATATTCTTATAGTATATTGGATTATTTTTTTAAATATTTTATAAAATCAGATAATACGACAGTAGAACAATATGATATTGAAGCAGGGGCAAGGAAACTCAATAAAGGCAGAATTTAACGAGTAACGATCCCTAGAGAGAACATTTAGTATTACAACTTACTAACAGTGCAAGAGTAGAAAGTGCCAAGTCAATGTAGGCAGCGGATTTAGCTCCAGTCTATGTATTAGGCTTAGCTTTGAAGGAAAGTTTCTATTTTGTGGAACAGGTCCACAGAGGAACGGATTATTTTGGACATAATAAGAACGGACAAAGTACTGCAAAGTTGAAATATTGCAAATGCTTTGACCTCTTAATCAACAGTATTGTTTTTTTTTTCATAATTACAGAAGGAGCATACCTTTACTAACGTTAAACTATTTTGAGACAATGAAAAAAACATTTGAAATTGCTTAGGTACATGTATGTATATGTAGAATGAACATTATTATTTTTTATAATTTAAGATTTCGACTGAAGGTGCTTGGTGGAATTTCAATAATTTTGTCGGCAAAGGTTTACTTTAAACCTAAATAAATATAATTTTTAAAACCACTCACTACTCAAATCTTTGGGCATTCCCATGAGCTTATCCTTTTCGCCAGCAATGGCTTTAGACTCAGTGATACATTTATTTATTATATTAAAACGAAACACTCATTTACTAAGCGTCAGTTCAAGTTCATCCGTGCACTTGAACGCCTGAAGATGCCGAAAGGCGAAACCCGGGTCGTTAGTGACAAAATCTGTGAGAATGTACATAGTTTGAACGATTCAAATTTAATATTGAAATTCCACCAAGCATCTTCAGTCGAAATCTATCACGTACCAAAAATAGTATATTTTTAAATGTGATTTGTCTTGTATCTTTTAATCTTTTGTTCTAAAGGTTACTGCACTATGGTACTTTAAATCCACTAGGAAATATTTTAATGTGTAGAGATATTTCATTTCCTTAACAATATATCATTAATAAATGTGTCAATTTTCTATGAGAGATTACTCTTGAGATTAAAACATGTACAACAAGATTTTTTTGGCTTACCATCGTTTTATTGCATTAAGATAGAAGAAAACACAATTTAGTAATCAATTCCATTTGAGCAAAATCTGTTTGTCGGCTTAGAGCGCCTGGCCGACTTTGACTTAAAACACATTGAGCATTGCCGCTCTCAGCTTCTGATATATTTGTACGTTGGTAGGTACTAGAGGTCTGCACGGGCCAAAATTTTACAAAACTACCCGGTCCGAGCCCGAAAAACTCACGCCCGACCCGGCCCGGGCCCGAGTCTAATGCCGCACTTGTTACCCGAACCCGACCCGAAGCACCGAGAAATTTGAAATCCTCGATTTGGTATACTTTTTCCCCAGATTATCTCCGAAAGTCCTTTTTTTTTTTTTTAGCTCACCGAGGAATTTGAAATCCTCGATTTGGTATACTTTTTCCCCAGATTATCTCCGAAAGTCCTTTTTTTTTTTTTTTTTAGCTCACCGAGGAATTTGAAATCCTCAATTTGGTATATTTTTCCCAACATTATATCCCAAATTCCAAAGCCCGGCCCGGCCCGAGCCCGACTCTCGATTGCGCTTACCCGCCCGAGCCCGTGGGCCAGGCCCGGGCCCGTGCAGACCTCTAGTAGGTACCAACATCGGCGTAATCTTTATTTTAGATCGAGGAATCGAAAAGGCCCTTTGAACACAACATTTCACCTTGCGAATACGTAAAATATTTCTCCGGAATCTTCAAATTGCACCTCTCTCTTTCGCAACCTCATTCGAACCGTCGACGAGAAAGAGACGAAGTCGTCGAGCTTAACCCGAAAGAGTGGTACACAGAGACCCCCTTGTTTGTTTCTACGTGCTTACAATATTACATACTATCCTTTTCACTGGGAATGCTGTTTTGAAAAGGAACTTTATTTTTATTTTGGTATTTTAAAGACGATTTGAGCCGTCGATATATTATTATTTAATCAGTTAATCTTGCCCCTAAATTTCTAGTCCACTATCAATGCTTTTGAAAGTGCAAGTCAAATTTGTTCAAATCAAAAGGCATGTCTATGGTTCCAGTTACAAATACCAATATAAATCAGTGAATATGTACTACAATTATAAACCAATTTTGCCAACTGTAATATTGTTAGTTCATCGTCAATAAAATCGATTGATTCTTCTTCGCGGAAATTTATTTTCTGTTATAAGATACTTTTGTTGCTACGCTAGATTTGACACGCGTCTTTTTAAAAATAATATTGATAGATTTGAATAAATTTAGCATTGATTCTATTCGATTAATCAAATATTCTATATTTCAGAAATGATTAGAGGAGAATGGAAATTTCATATTTTGCCGGGCCCAAAGAAGATACAAATGGATGACAAAGCTAATCGTTTTAAATGAAAAAGAAATGTATCAAGTTTCATTCAGCGAATAAGCATTTTTAGCTGTACCTGCTATATTTACACAATTTATATTACATTGTAATCCATTAATCGTTCATGACTGCACACTTATTTATTTACATACTCTCATAAATTTCAACTAGAAAGAATGCTTTTCTTTTGTTAAAAGTGTTCAACTCATTGTAATAAACCTTTTATCTGAAAATACCCACGCTTTGCAATTTTTTTTACCATGTCCGCTCCCAATATGGAGCATATGGACTCCTAATGGAGTTTATCGCAACAGAAGTGTTTCTACAAGAACTGCTCGTTACTCAGTTGCTCAAACTCTCTTTTTCCGAAAAGAGTAGGAATAGAAAGATAGGGCTAGGATAGGACTAGAGGTTAGCTAATCGCTCTCGATACGCCCCGTTCATAGGTTAGGATGGGTGGGGGGGGGGGGTGGAAATTCAAGACATAACATACATCCATGCCTTCGAACAGAAATTCATAAAGCGATTTAAAAAATCAATTTATAAGACTGTCCGTACTGGGATTTGAACCCGTGATCACCGTAGCCGAAGCCAACGGCGTTGACCACCCGACTCACAGGTGGCATGAAAATTAAAGAAATTGAAGAATTGTGAAAAAGTGCTTTATAATAATCGGGATTATTTAATTCTGTTTTTGAGAACGTATCGTTTCATGTGTATTAAGATTATATATTATTAAAAAGTTTAAGGTAGTTATCATTCAACCAATTTTTTATTTAACCTTTAAAAAATAGACATGCTAAATCTCTAATCCGAAATTTTTCACGAATCTTGAAATCATCCAACGGCTTTTGTAAGTATATCAAGTTAATACAAAACCTCTAATTAACGATAAAAATATAATTAAAAACATCTTCCGTTAATTAAACCCTAAGCAGTCCCACTTTATTAACATTTTGTAATTTAAAACGTGATAAAAGAGTTAACAAGAAAACTTTCCGAGTGTTGTTACTCGCCGTCATATTTTTTGTGAATGGACTGAAATTGTAAAGTCGCAGTTAACTGCTGCAATGTCGCCGGGTTGCCTTCATTAAAACTTCATTTATAAATAAAATCTTACTCTTCAAAACGAAAATACTTTTGAGTTCGTAGATAATGAATGTCCTTCCCTTTTTTGCAATGATATATATATATATATAATATTTGGGATGCGCACCTTTGGCAAAAATTATAAAAAAAACTAATGATGTTTCTACGATTTCCGTCATAAATGATATTATTTTTGATCATTGTTGATTTTTCCTCACCGGATTCATATTACGTCTTATTTTATTGTATGCTGTAGAACCTTAAATATTTTTCTCGATGTAAATTCAAAACCAAGTTTAGTCGTCAATTTGGTGACATTGTCCGTGATATCGAAATCCAATGCAGGCAGTCTTGCCAATTGATCTAGATGTATTAAAAATCATACGCATAATATCTGAAATGTGCGCATTCCTTCACTACCAATCATCCGATATTAAATGCCAGTCAGAGCGGGAATGATAAGCTTTTTTAGTCAAGGAACTGAGCTACATGTAGATCCCACAGAACAGGTTATGTTGAGATGTCTTACTATGAGTTTAGTCACATCGGGAGCAGTCCAGTTTTTGACGGATATACTTATTTATTTATGCTGAAAAAATCTTTAAATATAATACATCAAATAGTTTGTCAAGCACATTCAAATTAAAAACCTTGAATATAAAAAAGCATTAAATTTGGTGCTATAACAAGGATGTAATTGGAAGAGTTGTTTACATGTGAGAGTCATTTGAAGCAGTAAATTATGACAATGAAGATAAAACATTAAAGGTAGACACTTAACGACATGGCGTTGCAGTAAAGATTGCAGTACATTTATATTTTGCGTGAGTGGGAAAGTAAGTGGCGTTACTTTAGAAATGAGTTACATCATCCGGCTTTTTCTCTTCTCTGCCGCTCTCGCCTGACGGTCAATTCATTTAATTTTATCTTAGCCTCACGCTCTTCCGCACAAAAATAATAAAATGCTTTAAACATTTTGATATTAAACTCGCAGAGGCAATTTCGTAACCCCCTGAGGTAATCCCACTTTATTAAAAATAACATAAAATTGCTATAGGAAGCGCTGCGCACAAAAGCAACAAAATTGTTTGGTTGTCCTCAAATTTTGATAATTTTTGAAGGTACTTCTTTTTTACTATCTGCGATTTTCATTGTAAGTTGTAAGTTAATTCGAATGTTGTTTTACGTTATAGATATCATGGTCAAGCAGAAGTTTTGTAAATTGATTGTCCAACTGTTTGACAAGATTTAATAGAGAGTACAGCGAAACGTATTAAATCACATCGAACGATGTTTACAAGAAATCTTCTTTATTTTAAATTGTTATCCTTAAATTTTCTGAAAAGTTAGGTTAAGTCATTAATTTACAGTCAGTTTACGTCGAGCTGTTGTGAGTTGACACATTCCAAATTAAAACATGCTAAAATAACAAAAAGGTTTATTTGTAAAATAAAGGATTACGTAAACACAGCTGGTATTGTTTACCTTTTCCATTATATTATTTCCAAACTAAGAAAGGTTAATAATTTCATTAATTTATTATTCACTTTACCGTTTTGACGGTTAATTTCAGAAAAAAGCATCATAATAAAATTAAAATATTTGTAGAAATTTCAGATTTTTTATTAGAATTCGGATCGTTTTTGCTCATGTCTAGCAATATTGACTGAATAGTTTTTTGATTAATTATTTTTAATTTTGATAACCACCTAGTTTATGCTTATAAACATTTGATCATATCTACATATTTATATCTGTATGTTTTTGTGTACGTAGATTTATGATTGAATGCATAAAAGCTAAGCTAAAATACTTGGACTTCTATGAAAAAATATTATCTCCAGTCAATGTCAAGTATACGATCTACTTTAAATTTATTCGCAGAAGACGACACTGTAATAACGCTTCAGTGAAATTGAAAATATTTGAGTGACATCAATAAGATTTATTGTGTAATCAAAAATTAACATTGCTTAAAACATACAGCTAGTGTTCGATAAATTTAGATAGAGACAAACAACATTATTACACGAGTGTATGACAAGTATAAATTTCATACTGCCTACGCCATTTTATTATTGCTTTATAACTTTGCAAAGATGAAGGATTTTAATAAACAGAGAGATATTTTAATATAAAACGTCGGCAGAAAAAAGCAGAGCAGCGAAAGTGTGAAAGGAAAAGGAGCAAAAATCAATATTCCGACGATTTGTAGGCGAAGACATCATCACACTTGATGATTTATGTTTATTGAAAATGAAAGCACGAGTGAATATCGGCCGTGAGCCGAATGACAAAAGCACAACGACCACGCAAAGCAAACTAAAGCGAACGGAGCGGGGAAAGCTTTCGCAGGGCGCCGCGATGCCGAATCCGACGCTGCGAGATCGGGCGCCTTACGACACCCGCTTTCTTTGAGAGACACGTCGCAATACTCGCGAGACACGAGCCTCCTCACGCCGTCTCACGCACTGAGAACCTATTTCTGAATATCTTTGATTTTAAGAGCTCTCTTGAATACGATTCTCGTGTCGTAAAGTAGGCACACATATCGTATGGATTTCAGTGGCACTCTTCGAATCAAATTTCTTCCTTTCATAAATTATATAATTTACTACTGAAATGTAAAAAAAATAAGCCAAAAAACTTTATTTTAAAACGGTGCAAAAATTATCTGAGATTCTCATTTACATTATAAGAAGTAGTCAATGTGTTTGATATTGTTATTGCCTTTTCGTGTGAAAAATCTCTAAAAAAAATCTAGTTTCATAATATTCATATCCATGTCATTTATCCAGCAAGACCGTACTGATTTAAAATAAAGTTTGACGGACACAAATGGCTTTGACTACAATTATAGAGAACAGGTTCAATTAATGTTAAAAATTGTTAGATCGAGGACTACGAAACCAAGTGTGTATTATAAAATATGTTGATTATGTTTACCTCAAACTATATAATTAGATAAACAATAAATTTTATACTCATATACACTATTCGTGGAACTATAAAACAGGCTGTAACAAATTGAAGGCGAACACTTAAATACAAAATTAATTATACACTGTAATATTGCCCAACAAATAAAACTTTATAATGAGTAATCTAACTGCTTTATTATATATAATATTTTTGTCTGAAGTTCGCCATATTGTGTTTTAAAGTAGTCTTTTGTCACTTAAGAGTCAGTTTTGGAAATATAACCACGACTGGTTACTGGAGGTAAGTGAATACAAAAATATTAAAAAAAAAAAACAAATATTTATTAAGTATGTGCTCTCTAACGGAGGGGTGGGTTGGATGATGCTCGGAACCCCTTGTTAAAATTATAATAAAGCAACGAACCCTCTGTAAACTTTAAAAAAATGTTCAAGTACCAACCCATAGAAGACATGCAATTTCTGACATATTTACATACGAACTATATCGTTTAAAACATGGAATTGGAGTAAAAATAATATAAACCAATTTCTCCGTCAATCTTGAAACTCATCATGCTTGAAAACTAGGGTAGAAAAATTAATTTTTTAAAATCTATTGACATAAATTATTTTACGGTAAATTACGTATTTTTACATATTATAAGAAAAATTCGATTGGTTTGAAAATCATTGCGTACAATTGTATACGAATGATAAAAAAGCATACCCTTTTAAATCACAAAGAGCTCTGAGATAATGCGAACCTCGTATTAACGTTTTGGCAGCCCACCACTGCTCTGATGTTATTTGAAGATTTTTTTATCTAATTAATGTAATAAAGTTTCTTAAGCTATTTGATCAAGCTTAGCGTCACAAACGCGATCAATTGAATTGGTCTCAAAAGTGGAGTTCTATTTGAAAATCATAATTATACTGTACAGACAAATTAAAGTTGTAAATCTTTTTGTTTGGAAATTACCCAAAGCGGAGCGAGTTCAAGACGAGAAATTATAATTAGTCGAAGTCACAAATTCTTCTGCGAAAGTATCACATTCTTTTAAATGTAAACTTATACTGACAAAGCCTTTGTTACGAAAACAAACAAAAAACAACATAAGTATAAAACAACACAAAGATGAGAACAATAAGTTTTCTCGGACGGGAGATTTTTTTGACACTGAGACAAATAAGAAAATAGTTTATCTTTTGTGTTTGCGGTGTGAAGGGTGTTTTGGTTGTCTCACGGTGAATATATATTTATGATGACTGAACATTTTTATTGATCTAAAAGATTGATAACAAAAAGAGAAACATTTTTCATTGTCAAAATATGAACTGTTATTTTTTAGCAACACCATAAAAACAATGTGTAATTCCCCGGACACCAACGTCAGAGAATGAAAGAACAATAAAATATTGCCATGACAAAAAAATATTATCAAACCACACTGAGGTATTTTTTTTGTAGGAGGTTATTATCTAACAATTTTTTAAAAATGAAATTGCGCATTTAATGTTGTCAATTCATGTCGATAAAACATATATTTTAATTTTTAGTTTTGCTTCAATTTTTCATTTATGTTTTAAGAATGGTTTTAATTATAAATAAATGAATTTTAAAAGACAACTTATACAATTATTTATGCCTTAAAAATATATTTTCAACAATTGATTCGTGATAGCAATAGTATTTGCCGGTTCTATGGGGCAGAGGTTAGCGTTGATGGCTCCCGTGCCGGATCTCACAGATTCGAGTCCCAGTACGAACAGCATTTTTTTCGATCGATTTATTGGTTTCGGGTTACAAAAACATGGATTTTTGTGATGTTTGAAATTCCCTCCCACTATTATGATCTTTGAAAAAGTGATGTTAAGAGACTGAGTAACAGTAACAGTTCTTGTAAAAAAACTTCTGTTGAGATAACTCCATTAGGATGCTATATGCCTCAAATTGGGAGCGGATATGGATGAAAATAATATTTATCAACAATTAAGTGCTTAACAAATAACAACTAGGTTTAAGTATATTATATTTCTATGATTTCATTGGAAATAATAACTAATATGCATAAAAACGATGTTTTTAATTAATTTTACCGAGCATATTTATTCAAGCTCAAGTTTGTCGTCATTAAAAATGCTGTAGTCTGGCGAAAGGAAAATTAAAGGAACAGCTATTGATGAGTACAAAAACTTTATGAGGATATCCAAAAAATAGTAGACAGTACATTATTATTCACTATTGATTAACTAAAATCTAAAGGTACAAGTAGGGCTTCCAAACCGGCTTAAACCAAAACCGGTTAACCAATTTTTCGGGTGTTTCAAAAAAAACCGAAATCCGGTTTATTTTGGGCGGTTAACCGGGTTAATTAAAAAATCTTTTTCTGGTTTGAGCACCACAAGCTTTTATTAAACTATTCATATGTGGAGTATGAATATTTAAAAATGTTGTATATAATTATAGTATTATAAGAAGTACAATATAATAAAGTATTGTACTGTCTAATTGTCTGATTTCTGTGCCATATTAATAACAAGTATGTAGTCGAAATCATGGACAACTATACTGCTTTCAATCAAATATCTGTAATACGAAAGGATTCTCATAATATTAATGATAATGAATCTTCCGAACGAAAACAGCGATATTGTATCTACTTTCTAATTGTATGCATCAATTGACTGTTTTTAAGTAATCAAAATACTTTTTTTTGAAACATTGGTTAGTGCGGGACTAAAATTGGTTTTTTGAAAATAAATCCGGCTTAAACCGGTTACCCGGTTTATTTATTTGAAAAAACACCAAAAACCGGTTAGTTTAAATGTACGGTTAATTGGAAGCCCTAGATACAAGTAACATATACTATTTATTAGGCACGTTCTATCCAGCAACAAGTTAAATAAGTCAAAATAAAGTAAATATTTTTTCAAATTCTTAATTACAATATATTTGCCCTATATGTAACGCACATCGGGCACACGATTCACAATGCGCAGGAAGTGTGTGTGTGTGTAAGATAGATGATGAGTGAGTATTGAGTGATTATTTACATAATAAAATATGTTTGTAAATGCTTGATGAGTTTGACTTAATTGTTATTATTACAATTGATGTATTTGGTTAAATATAAAATAAAGTTTGATAACTTTTAAATTCCACTGATTATGTCATACCTAGGTTGTAGCAAAATCAGTGGAATAATAAAGATATCAAATATAAATCCCAAACTTATTGTGCAATGGACCACTTCGCAAATTTGGAAATGCTACCAGAACAAAGCTTATTTTTTAAGTCGGGTAATCATAAAAGTAAAAATATTGATAAAATTAATTTTATTAAATCACTTATTTATTAATGAATTATTTTTAAAATATGTTATATAAGAATATACGTAAATAAAGCTCTCAGTGATTTAAAATCTCCGCTTGTGCCTAGATATTTGACGATTTAAACATCAGTGAAGATTTATCATCACTTGATTTTAATATGAAATAGATGATGCTAAAATGTGTTGCAGCGTATATTACCATTCGAAATATTCACGGAACACATATTTATGTCCCACAAAACACTAGTGTTCCGCGAAAAATAGTTTGTTTGTGAAGCCCAGCTCTAGATAATCTACAAATGAAGGTGAAACGCGTTTTTTTTTAACTCTGACGGATATAAAAAAAATTCTGTCGTTGGCCAATTTAAAAAACCTAAGAATTTACGGAACTTAAAAAATGAATAAAATTCCAAAAATTAAGTAAAAAATGCAATTTTTCAATTCTTATTAATCCCGAGATTCCGGGATTTGTACTATCACTCTCTCGGGATTTCGAGATCCCGGGATTCGAAACCTTAGTACTAAGTTTATTCCCCTTGTGTTGAATTAATCTCTTACCATAGTTTTCGTACAGTTTTCCGATATGTGAGACCATTCATATGTCCTTTTGATTTTTTTAAACATGGAAATTTAGCACTTGTATCCTTAAGTAATACCGGTTCTATTGTTTAAGCGATATTTTTCGTCATATCGATAGTCATTTATTGATATTTTATTTTGGTCACACGCAAAACTTAAAACATTAATAAATTACACTCTTTGTGTCAAGTTCGGTTAAAACGGAGTATTTTTTCGTTGTAATAATAATTGATGCTATCAATTATGGTAATTAAAAAGAAACAAATGTTTGCACGAGATAATAATATGTAGTAATAATTAAGGAGTGTTTTTAATCGCCATGGATAGTAGTTTAATTGAGCAAACGCCCGCTGGATTGTCGGCATCTTTCTCAATTAATTTATGGATGAATATTTTCAGTAAATTTTAGTAATACAATGAACTGTCTTATTTCATTTATACAGATCTAATTATAATTGTAATGTAAGGATCTTATAACGAGCAGTTAAGTTCTTCGAAGTGAAAAATTGATATTCTGAAGTTTGTTTATTGTGTTTTCAGACGCAAACAGAGTTTTTGCACTTTTTATAGGCTTAAGCGTAGTGTATAGACATTCTTATCCAGTTTGTGCTTAAAGATTATTAATATATAGCGCTGTTCTTCATCATATTAAATGTGACGGCTTATAAAAATAAATTTAAGAGCAAAAGTGAGGTTGTTTTAAGTTATTCGCAGGATTTGGCGGTAATTTTGTGGATGTTCATTTTGAGTATAAAATTAATTTTGATAACATCGTTATTCCACTTGTGTATGTTTAGTCTGATGATGCTTTTTAAAGAGGCACAACACGTGTTAAATTTGTAGCACAGAAAGCGCAGTAGCAAAGTTATCAAATTGAATTATTGTTTTATGCTTTTTATGGATATAATTTTGATAGCAAAAATATTTTTTTATCACAAAAAAACAACAACAATCAACTACAAAGTCAACGATTTCAAACATGTATAATCCAATATATTTATGAACTAACTCACGTCCGATTAGAATCTAAAGATATCCCTGTCGGTCTCATGTCTAAGCAGAACAAGTTAAAAATAATATTATATATATAATATGTTTTAGTCGAATATTAAAAAAAATTATAAATGAATAATATATTTAATCACAGAATGTTGAAGTTGGTTCACTGCGTAACATTATTATAAAATTTTCTAGAAATTCGTTTATCGGTTTTTTTTATTCCAAATTACACCCTTCCAAATCATGCATTAAATCAAAACAGTTTTTAAAAACCTCGCATTTGTAAAATACCCGTTAACAAATTACAAACTATATTTTTATTGTTTTAAAAAATATTTTGATTAAAAAAAATATTTAACTATTCTCCTCACAAAATGAAAAATAATTCAGAAGTTATTTTAAATAGCGCATTTATCACACTGTATTAAAAAAACATGCAATGTTTGGAAAATAGTTTTGATAGCAAAATTATTTGAAATCTGATTTGATCCTTAGATGAAAACTACTATACCCTGTACAGTGTAAAAAGCACTACGACTAGCTAAGTATGGGCTGTACAAAATAAACTATCTTGTGAGTGAATAGATTCAAGAGTGTTTGTTCCGGGTGTACTCAATAGGGCTACTCGGTTTTTTGAACAAATAGCAATATCTGATTTTAACGAAAAAAATATATATCGGAGAGGCGAAACTTTCTATACGAGATATAAAAATATGAATGAGAAGGAAAAGGATGTTATTCATCGTTGCGAGAAGTAATACTTAAGTAAAAGTAATATACTTGTAGCAAATATCACCATATAACGGAATGGAGTAAGGGGAACTCAGGAAGCAAAGGGAATAGGGATCACCGAGAGGAAGTCAGACTTTTGTTTAATTCCCTCTCGCCTTCATTTTTCTCTTCCCTTCTTTTATTTGACGCCTTTTGCTTTGCTTTTATTGTTGTATTATTTTTACTGCAAAAGTAGCCTCTTAAATCGTTACTGCAGCCTCCCTATACATTTTACCGAGGAAACGAACAAAATCCAATGTTAACAACACTCTTTTTCACATTACCGCGTTTTGTGTTTTATTTTATAAAAACTTATTTAGACACACAAATAATTTTATATTTGAATTCATCAGTTTTTTGAAACGCTATTTAAGTAATAAACATCTCGAATATTAGATAACTAAAACGAATGCACGATGAAAGAGATGTTAGTAAATTATCATCCTTTTCTATCACTTTAAATTTTCTCACATTCAGTCTTGGTAGAAAAGCATTATTTATGAAAAAAATATACTTACTTTTACTGTGTAATTCTACAATATTTATTAAATATTATTTCTCAGAACGAGCATTTTTTTATCTATGTCCGTTCCCAATGTTTCTATTTTCTACGCGAATTTCCTACACGAATTGCTTGCATTACCAACCGATATAAATATAAATCGATACGGGGTAATCTATACAAAATTTAGTAGTCTTAAATTTTGGAATAAGTATAAACAATACTTGATTAAAAAAAATCCTTTTAAATAACAGAACATTGCTAAAAAAATTATACATTTGATCATATTAAATAAGTATATCCAATGGTTGAATTTAGTCACAATTAAATAATAAAAAAAATTTGACACAAACTGAATATATGTCACTCTAATGTGATTCAAAATTATTTATTTACCTAATAAAAACGTTTATTAAAATACATCTAACATTAGCAGCAGGTCTAAAAGAGTTCCGCATAAAATTAAATCAATCGTAATACTGATATTAGTCATGGCCGTAATAAAATACCAGACATTCAATAGGTACGATATTTCTCAAATAAACCTGAATCTTTAATAAAATAGTTGGATTTATACTTCTACATTAAAAGTTTTGGCGTGTAGGTAAATTGTATATTTTCCACTGTATGGATTCTTCATGTGACAGTTTTATTGGCAAAGATTAAATCAGAAAGGGAAAAGTCGAATAATAAAAAAAACTATTTCGCGTTTGAAGTCTTGCCTGTTCAAAACGAATACTTAGCGATACAAACATTTTTATAAATCAATACCATAGAGTTCTTACGGTTTTTTTTATGGTTCTTATATCGGACGTTTATAGCTCTTCTTGTCTGATATTGAATGATGAATATGAGTAAGGCTTTTTATTTTGATCTAAAAAGCTTTACAAATGTAACTGTCTCTGATAATTTTGTAACACACCTGAAAAAACAAGTTGCGGATAAAACAATGAAAATATGTTTTATTAAATTATAATCAGGTTTTAAAAAATATTTATTTCATATCCATATATTTGTAAAGCGATATTTCAACATTTATTTAGTATTGTTTTTTTAAGTATGATTTTGCATAATAAATTTAGTGTCTAACTTAGGAAGAAAGACGTAGCGAACTGATAAAACACTACGTTCTCGGCTGGGCTGTGCACAGTGAACTGCGTTATTTTTATGATGTCAAAGCTTACGCTTTGAAAGTTTTTTTTTGTGATGGACAGATGCAACATTTTTTTTAATGCCAGATTATATAACATGTTTGAAAATTTGGCGCTTATAATAACATGATCGCCTGCTGTGGCACAGTTGGTTAGAGCTTTCTCTACCGATCATGCAGGTTTGGGTTCGATTCCCGGTAAGATCACAGTGAATTTGAGAATTATTCAATTCAAAGTTGTGAAAGAAGACTGGGTGTTTGTGATGTCAATTCACATTATTTCCTCTCCTCCCATCCTTCTGATCCTTCAATAACTGGGTGTAGCAAAAGCGATTAGTTAACCACTAGTCCTGTTCTGGCCTTATCCTTGTGTCCCTACTACTCATTTCTTGTAAAAAAACTTCTGTTGAGACACTTCCATTAAGAGGCCATATGCTCCACATTAGGAGTGGACATGGATATAAAAAAATAACATGATAATTTAGTTTTTTTTAAACAGTTAATTGAGTAATTTCCGATTGACTTAATAAATGCATTGATTGAATAGTTGTGAGCACCGACCCATAACACTTTTGGGCTCTTATTAACGCACAATTAGGCACACTCATCGAAGGAGAACACTCTTCCTGAGTGGAAAATTATTATTTGACAAAACGCGAAAAGCCATTACGACATAGCAAGTTTGAAATCGAATTACAACATTTAATGGAACAAACACGCTTTCGACTGAAAGTTGAATGAAAACTGCTTTTAAACAAATTTAATGTAGGGCTTGCCGTTTCCACTTTGCAGTCCGCGAAAACTTTCCGCTTACACATTGTTAACTTTGCCATAACTCGGATATTTATATTTTGTTGTTTGCCATTTTGCTCGGTAATTACATTAAAAATTTGATTTAAATTATCGATAAAAGTTGAGACTTTTCGCATTAGCCTTGCCTTCGTTCCAGAATTTTGCTTGTTATTATTATTATTAAATCTGCTTATGAAAAGTTTTCGGTCGAGATTGTGATATATTTTCCCATAAATTGGTCGCACAACCAATCGTGCGTATTTAGAAAAGAAGACACAGGCCACGTTTTCTTCAAGAAACAAACGTTAATTATTTAAATTATTATGAGATGTTTTGTTATGTTTTCAACCGTCTTTAAAGCATTGGGCTACACTTTCAGTAGATGCTGACTATTTTAATATGTTATCTGTAATGATATTGTAATCAGAATATTATTATTTCTAAATTTATTATAAAAAATGGCAATTTTAAATAAATACAATAAAAATGAAATAAGAAAATAATGTAGTTTCAAATATCTAATTCAACTGAAAAAATGTTCTAGGTAGCCGTTGACTGTTCATTTCAAATAAATTTGTATTCCAATTTGATCTAAAAATCATTGTTTTCTGTAAAATGAGAATAATTTATTAAAATATTCTATTCAAACTGATGTTATAAGTAAGTGTATTGCAATAATTATGATAATATATCATATCAATCATCAACATATTCACTTGCTCAAAATTTGAAAGCAGGAACATATTTGCCATAAATGTATGTACATATAACTGTTGAAAATATAAAAAAACGATGGTATTTTTTGGTTAAAAAAATATTAACGGCAATATTGTTTCACTTTCTGTTCAGCAGAAAAATAAACTTATAAATAATAAGAGAAACTAGGGAACAATACAACATTCATGGAATCTTTTGTGTATATATTGCAACAACGGGAATTAGTTTATTTAAATTCAGCAGAAACAAAAGACGAGGTCGGAGAGTTTGTTGTGCGAAGCAAAAAAGCCGGCTTAAGGATATGTTACAACTTACAACGCGTTAAGTGAGTAAGCATAGAGCAGAATGTACAAAAGGACAAAATAACAAACATAGGGTTAACTGGATTAGGTTTTGTTGAAATAAGTACGTAGAGAACACTGAAAACCCAATTCAAATATTTTATAACATAAATGTACAACAGTAATATCGACAAACACCAACGTAAAGCTATAACAAAGATTACTATTTAATGTCAGTGAAAGCAATGGATTAACCAAACAGTGATTTCGGTTTTTTTCAATCGAAGTTGAAGACAGCAAAATAAAGGTGATACAAGATTTTTACCGTACCGTTTAATATCGGTCGCTCATTAATGAACTGATGAAATTCATCTTTTGATGATGATTGCGATAAGCATGACCGGTGTAATTTAAAAAAAAAATATGGAATTACTAAAAAAAGTTTGTTTGTTTTTTAATATAATGACATTACATCCAAGAATTATTAGTAAACTCTTGAAAAGTGATGATATATTAAGAACACGAAACTTCATAAGTGGAAGTTTTTCCAAAATTGTGTCATGATCGACTCGTTAAATGCCTTCGAGAAATCATTTTAACAACAGTCAACTTGCAGAGCTTTATCTAATGCCGGGCGACACGTAATCTATGAACCGTCAAGTTTGTATCGGTTGATCTTCCGACTTTAAATCAAGGCAACTAATTTATTATAAATGGCTCAATCCTTTTTAATATGATATGATGTATAATCCATTGGCAAATTACCCTACAAGCAAATGAGGCGCGCGCTTGGAGCTTCCAAATCTTAGGGGCCTCAAAAATAGTTTGTATATTATAACACAGATTTTTATATATTTTTAATATTTTAGTTTGAATTTTCTGACGTTTTTATGTTATCCGTAAAAAAAGACTCCACATTTTATTGTGCCTGGGGCCTCCTTCATGGTAAATCCGTCTTTGGTATAATCATATCAAGAATCTGATAGCTGGCGCTGATAGAACACCCACTGGTCATTGATTTTCCACTGATGATTCTACACCATTCTTAAAAAACGGCGTAATCTTAGATGTTTTAGAAAAATCTTGATTTCATAACAAGATTAAATCTATAAATATTCTTGACAAGGTAAAATATCTTTGAACCCTGTCAGGACCAAACGAGCTAGTAATTTAAAGTTTTTTTTAAAAGTACGTAACATCCGCTTCATCGATCTAAATGGCTCCATTTGTCTGACTTTTTAAACTGTTTAAAAAGTTAATTAAATGTTTTAAACTGTTTTAAAAGTTAATTATTTTTTTTTAAACTGTTCAAAAAGTTAAACATTAAGGTGTGGTATATCATTGAAGTACACTTATATTAAATGGCCATCAAAAGCTTCTGCCACTCCAAGACCTGCTACCGCATTGCTCTACCAATTAACTGACTGCACCATCGTTTCTGACAAATTTTATGTGATCCCAAAAAATGCAATGCAATCTTCCTCCTTTTACAAATATGTTTAGTAGTCTATTCAGATATTTTGTCTCATCTAAAATCGAAATTTCCTCAAAATTTCGATATCTTTACGACTCTTAATGGATTTTTTTTATTAGATATTCAAATTTAAAAGTTTTTTTATTTTAATTTGATAAAGAAAAGTGTTATTGGAAAGTGTTTAATTTATGTGAAATAATTAAGCCTAAAAAGTTGACTAATCAATAAATCAAACAACGACCTTTTCAGCGAGGAAGCAATATCATTAGAGGAAAAATATTTCATAATAAAAAAAATGTTCTCTGTTCTTTAAAAATTGCGCGGAAGCTACAGTAAAGTTTTTTTGATTGTACAAGTGGTACAGAATATGGAAATATGTTCGCAACGAGACCAAAAACGAGAAGCTAACGATAAACACACCGCAACTCGCGAATTTGCATTGTTAATTGGAAAAAGCAACCCACCCCACCCGCAACACTCGTATACTATACATTCCAGTTGCTTGAGGATTCAAATTATTTATTAAAAATAATTGATTAAACGACATATTATGATACAATACGATAAACCCTATACTTACACTTTTTATTATTTTGTACAGTAGATTGAAAAAAGACACGTCTACTTTTGCTAATCACTTAATTTCAGAAAGACACGTGTTCAATCAGGAACAAGGAATAAAAATGATGCACCCAAATACAGACGCTCATAAACTATTTTTTGAGGAAATTTCAGAAATGAATAGAGCACAATTAAACAGCCTTCCGATTTTTAACGGACAGGTAAAAATGCCGAATCTCCACTTTTATACCCTATATGTTATCATAAAACATTTTCCAACAAATAAAAAGAAATGTAATTCTTAAAACTACTCACTATTCAAATATGTAGGCAATGGCTTTAAAATTAATGATACATTTATTTCTTATATAAACACGATACAATCATTTACTAAGCGTCAGTTCAAGTTTATCCGTGCACTGAAGATACAGAAAGGCAAAACCCGGGTCGTTAGTGACAAATTTTGAGTGAATGTACATAATTTGAACGATTCAAATTCAATTTTACATTCGATTTTAAATAAGCAAACTGCAGTTCATTAAGTTTTGCTTCTCTTATTTAAAAATAGGTAATAGTCATTCGGGTCGTGTTATACTTCAATTTGTTTTCCATCATTTTAAAAAATACAAAACATGAATTGAAATTTAAGATTTATTCAAATTGGTGTGTTTTTGGAAACGTCCCTTCGTTTTCCATGATAAACGCAGATGAAAACACATGTTATGAATTGGTTTTTGAACAATGATGTTTTTTTGTTCAGTGTTTTAATAATATTTGCAAATTATAAAACTTTTTTAAGCCATAGTGCATATTTAACTACCAGTCTCTTTGCTTCCTTCCAGGTCATCCCAGCGTCCCTTGGCGTCACTAAATACATTTTATGGAAAACCATCAGTGGCCTTCCACGAACAAAGGATCCATTCAATTGATAAAACAATCAGGGTTCAAACTCTAAAAAAACATTACTTGACAATATTTTTTAATATTGTGGAATCTTATCATTGTGCTTAAATAAGACATTATCATTTATGTCTCAAAAAGTAATATAATTGAATGTAAATGTATCTTAATGTTCCAATATAGGCACGCATGCAAACAAAACAAGAATTACTCGCAGCATCATAGATAAGTTTTACATTTAATCGTCAACTATCGTTGTATATTTTGTGTTCATTATTTTCGCCGATTGTGATGTAAGAGACGACTTTAATCTGTCACATGCCTGATGCTCGGATATTGGACTTTAGTTTTAATTAAGTGCAGTTATAATGTATGTATTTAGTGGTAAACAGACATTTTCTAAAAATATTTAGGGGCTTAAAGCAAAAAAGTTAATCAAAGACGTCATCGGTACAGTAGTGTAGACAACTTGAAAAAGATAAAACTTAATCGTGATTGAGATGATAATATTATAGGGTTTATCTCAAATGAGTACATTATGTTGTAAAAAAATCTGTTTAAACTTCTTTTGACAATTTAAAGACTAAATAACCGTAAACTTTCTTTATATCAATATACGCTTGTATAACACAATTTTGATATTTAAATATCATTATGTTGAGCGCTGAGCGTAGTACAATATATATAAAAAAACTAAAAATTCAAAACCGCTTGTTGTATCATTAATATGTAGCAATGTTGGTAACAGATAATAGACATATTCAATTAAATTAATACATTTCAACATCTCATACGTACCAAAAAGATTCTTAAAGCATCAAAGGCGTCTTATAAAATATTTGATTTTTAATCTGTTCAAAAACCCTTCGTTAATTTCTACGGAACATTTACGAATTATAACTGCTGTAATTGTATACTGAGGATTGTAGGATAAATCATTTCCAAAAAGATGAATGTATTCTTAGAACGCTGTTTGTTTATAATGATTATTTTAAACAAATTTCCATAAATAAATCGACCGATTATGAGAAATCTCTCTTTCATAAATTGTTCTCGTTTTGACGTGCGTAAGATTACTATATTACTATAATATTGAGTATTATTTTTAATTGATTTTAAATATGAATTCAAGAAATATAATTTATATTTTAGGAGATTGATAATATGCATGGAACTATCATCGCTGTAGAAGCTATTATTCTTGGAATACCGTTCCGTATAATTTGATTTTTAGTTTGCCAAAATCGTCTAGAACCAATGATAACGTACTAATTTATTTATTATTGTTGACGATATAATCAATAACTGAACACAAAGAAAGGAAACATATATTTTGTTTCCATTGCAATAGTTTATTTATTCGATGGTGCTATAGCACATATGTAAATATCTTGTTTTTCTCTCTGATTTTCACTATATTATCTCACTTCACAAAAAGGTTTTGCTCATTTTATGTTTTAAAAAGTGATATACATATTTAGTCAAAATAAGTATTTCGCACCGATTTTTTAAATATTCATAAACATCTATTTTTCCAACTTCACAGATGCTTTCTTGAGTTCAACCGTGCTAAAATACGAAAAACGAAACCCAGGTCTTGAGTGACACAGAATTAGTGTAAAAAAATATATTAAAAATCCATCAAACACCTTCAGTTGATCTCATAAACAAAACTAAGCAAAGCTATTTTGAAGAGAACCAATTTTATGTCTTTGGCTTAACTTCTCTTTTCAGAGAGCGTAAGAATATAAAGGCAGGACTACTCAGGACGAGCAGATATCTTCTTGCTTTCCTTATGCTCTTTTTGTAATCGGATTGGTCAGAAAAGAATATGAACAATTTATGAGCACAAATCCTTTGATCAATTTATTAAATTATCTGTACAAGGATCTGAATCTGTGGACTTTGCATTCACTTAGCTAAAACAGTTTACCGTATATAAATATAACGAAATACTACTGTAAACGCTATAAATCTTCTACATTTTTTATATTTTGAGGAGAATTATTCATACAATGAATCCGTATAATCAAGTTATGACGAGGATACACCTTCACAATAATAATTGGTATGCAAACGTAATGTGTATGAATGAGTGTTTTTCTTTTTTTATTTAAGTATTCTGTTTCGCGGTGCGAAAGGTGAAAGTCGTTTCAGGAGGTTGAGCGCTTTCTCAGCACTTAAAAAATAAAAGATAACAAACCAGAGGCAATAAAGTCGCGTTAGAGGACACCACCTGTCAAAAGTGGGACAAAGCTGTTGGATATTTGTTCCCACTGTCATCCGCAGGATACCTATATAACATTTTTATTTTCTCACGCTGTGTGTGTGTCTCATTTTCCGCTCGAGAAGGAACTTTATTTAGAAGTGTACCGACAACCGTAAATTTGTACGGGCATACTTGAACCCGCATTCATGAAGAAGAATTATAGCAAAAAAATGTAATGAAACAAGAAGAACGGGAGAAAAAAAACGCAGAAATATTTCAAACAAACGAAATGCTACTCAGACGGCAAAGCTTAGTAATAATTTTAAGCAGACTCTTTGACCTTTGATGGAAAGAAAAGGATTATAAAAAGCAAATTGTTTTTTTTTCTTCAAATTATACAAAAGTATTAGAGGGTGGAACAAACGATTTTGCCTGTAACAATATTATTTTGTTGAAATTGATTAGTATTCCCTTGGCTTTGTCTTCATAGAAAGGCTTTATTGGGATTTTAAATGAATACAATTAAAAATAAGAAATGTTTAAATAATATTAAAGATATATTTTTTTGCATAGAAAATAGCTTCCTTGTTCACTGTCAATGTGGTGTATTACGTGAAGGTTTTTGTGTTTAAATGAAAACTGGTAATTCAGTTATGTAATGGTAAATATTGAAGTTGATCATGCGTTAGCATTAGCACTGGACATTTGCATCATAATAATTCAAAAGATTCTCACTAATTTACTTTTTTCTATATAACTGAATAATATGTCGAAACGAGGGAAGTCACATTACACAATTTATAACTTACTAAGAAAAACATATTCAACTTTCATTTTGCAGTGTAGTTTCTATCAAAAAAGTTAAAATTTTGTGCCTCCTGTAAACTATTAAGCACCTTAATATCTTATATTATTAGTAAAAATATATATGTATAAAAAGACCATTTTTGTTATCCTGGTTTTATTTAAATTTTCAACAGTGAGTTATTCCATTAAATAATCCCAAGAATTATTAAAAATCAGTTTGATTAGAATTTAATATATTATGACAGTAATTTAATTATTAGTTGGCTGCGTCTCGTGAAAATATTAAATGTTATTAGAGGCGAAATAAAATTGAGAGAATCCATTCGCAAAAATACTTGTACAAGATAATCATAACAAGATGTGAACGAAGCAAAAGTTAAGTAGAAAACGATAAATAATACGTAATGAATCGTGTCTAATAAATCAAAGAAAATGTTCGTTATCAAATCTGCTTGTTTACCTGCTATACTCACAAAATATAATATAGGTAGGCAGCAGTCTGTAGTTATAGCATATCTATAGTAGAACGTCAGTGGCACAGCAAAGAAGCCTACAATGTTAAAACAGACAATCTTAATGTAAATAAATTATTATTAATGTTAGTCTTGCATAGTACCTAAACTGAAATTAGTATTTGTGAAATTTAGGAAAAACTTTAAATTCGTATTTTTTTCGGGACACATACATTTATTCACTATATTTAATTAATTATAATTTTGATAGACACGTCGAATAATTAATAATATTTCACTTAAAGCAAACAATTTAAGTTGGTACAATTTTAGCTTAGTAAGAAGACTTTTCGTGTTATTAAACATTTTTATAATGAATAGATTTTTTTGTTGGATACCCTGTGTTCTAGCGCTAAAAACGTACATCTGGCGATAAAATCGGCCCGGGTTCATATTCGTGAAATATCAATATCAAATTTAGATTTATTCGATTTGTATTTAAGATTTTTGTGATATTGTTTCCCCCCAGGTTGATCTTCTTGAGTGATTTATCCATCTCAAGTAAATTAGAAATTTCAAAATTTTTATCCTCAATCATTTACCTGAAGATATACCTCGTGGATTTTTTCCGTTTTGAGAAGCTCGATTTATTTAAGATAGAATTCTCAACATAAAAAATCTAATTAACTGCACAGCATTAAATATAAATGATTTATTTATAAACAACGTAAAATATGACATTTACTTTTTAGTCTCAATAGCACGCAAGACCGTAAGAGTGAATCAACGAGAATTAAAAGAGTTTCATTTATAATTTGTTAAAGGAATATATATTTTGGTTTTGGAATACATTTGCTCAAATTAAGAGACAGAATACTTTCGATGGATTCGGCGGTAACTTGGTGGAAGTTCATTTTAATATAAAATAAAAATAACTTTGATTATTCCACGTATTGTGTATCAAAATGTGACACGTGTTTCGCCTCTTTCAGAGGCATCCTCAGACAACTACTTTCGCAAATGTTTGCTTAAGTACGAATGATTTTAAGTTTACTATTCTGATATATTATAATAAAGATCAAAATAAAATGGGAGGGGATGATAGAAAAACAAACAAACGATAATGGTAATACAAATGACATTTACATTAAGAAATGATTATCTAATGAGTTGGATCAATTAGGACGGGTTAAACCGCTAGAAAATATATTACTATTCTGATATATTATAATAACAAAAATCAAATAAAAATGGGCGGCAAGGGGGGAAACAAGGGAGGGAAAAACAAACAAACGATAAATAAAGGTAATACAAAATGACATTTACATTAAGAAATGATTATCTAAACTTTTCTTATATCTGAATGAAGTTTTGTATAAACTACGGATGTGTTGATTAACAGATTATAAGTCTTAAAAAATATATTTATTTATAGGAGTGCAGAAGGACTGCCACTGTGGAGAGCTACACAAATCATTTATCACTCTGACAGTAGAATCTGTAGCAAGAGTACGCTAGGCTGACCTCCCAAAATGAGCCAAGCCGAGTGGACGCCTCAAACAATCATTATTTTATTTTAATTAATTAACAAATTTCAAAGCGATTTCTTTGACGTACGTTACTTATAAAACTAATAAAAAATTACAAAGGAACATTAATAATTTCTTCTGAATAATATTATGCTAAAATTCCTAAATTGCTATTTTTCTCTTTTATTAAAAAATATTTTTTAATTTATTTTTAGAAAATTCTTTTGACAAAATTTTCTATGACAAATAAAAATATGAGCTTTTGATCTGTTTGGAAGTTGAACAAATTGAGTTTTGATTTCAATATAAATATTTTTTTCCCTGTGAGGAGCACACAGCCTTTTATTTGACTACAGGATTCTTCTTTTCTATCAACCGCTTTTTTTCTTAGCCATGATACCATTATTCAATGACATTGAATACATAAAAAATATTCATGTTATTTGAAAGCATAGCCAATTAATTCCACAGTCAGCGTTTGACTTTAGATACAATATGAAACTTTTTTTGTTTCGACTTTAAAACCAAAAATATAATTATATTGAAAAAATAGTTTTTTTTCTTCACATTATTTAAAAATATTTTTAATTCATAATATAATATTTATATCACTTAAAGTTTTACCAAAAATCATTTTTATGTATAGGTACAGCGTCACAGCTTTATTCATGATTTAAATTTGTGCCTGGAATATATAATATTACGACGACAATTCTTCAATTCTTCATGTAGTATGAAAAAATAAACAACGAGTCACTCAATTGTTACTGGTAGTTTGTGTGTACTTACTCAATTCATATGATAATAATTGCAATTTAACTATATTATATTGTGTGGTTGCATTGACCTGCCGAGACTGTCACTTACTGTTTTACAAAAAATCTTTTTTTTATTCATGTCCGCTCAAAACTTGGAACATATGGTCTTCTAATGGAGGTATAAGAACAAATGTTTTTTTTCTACGAGAACTGTTGCTCAGTCGCTCAACCTTTTTTTTCCAATGAGAATAGTACGAATAGAAGAATAAGGCTTAGACAGGACGAATAGTTAACTTATCGCTCTCACTACGCCCAATTATTAATGTATCGAAAGGGTGAGAGGGAATTTTTAGATATCACAAACTCTCATGCCTACCAACAGAAATCAATCGCAAAAGTACATTTTTAAGGTGTTCACTGTCAGTACTTGGTGGAATGGTATTATAATAAAAATAATAAAAAAAATTTAGTACTTTTTCCACATAAAATTTATTTGATCTGATCACGTAAAAGTACTGTTTGTAATGGGACTCGAGCCCGTGAGGTCTAGCACGGAAGCCATCAACGCTAACCGCTGCGCAATAGAACCTGACAAAAATCTTACCGATAAGTAATTATTGACATCGATGGTGATCATCGAAAAGTCACAGTGTCATTTGAAAAGGAGTCTGATGTGAATTACTTCCTTGTAATTTTTATGCGTATTTTTATCTCTCATTCTATATTTTATTCGATCTTTACAAATAAATGAATCAAATAAAAATAAAAAACTCATTAAATTTAATTGCTTTAATAAGGTTTTAATTTTGCTTCCTTAGTACGTATTCAAATGAACTTATACAACTTGCAACCAGCTGAATAAAAATAATTACATCTCTTTTGATTGTAAAATACTCTGCTTTATAGGTCAAATAAATTGATGATTAGACGATGGCATATTAAAATGGACACGCTACCTAATCCTTTTTGAATCTTTGTATTTCCGGTTAAAAATAAATAAAAAAAACTTTTTGATTACTAGACTTTTTCTAGTCTGGAAGACGATGAGATCAAAATAAAAATAAAATAATTTATCATGAACTATTTATATAATATTATAATAGACAAAACATATTTTTTTCAAAAACAAATCTGCAAAAGAGAATACGTAGTACAATTTTTGAATGAATCTTGAGAAGTTTATTGTATGTAAATAACCTTTTACGTAGATTTTTTGATTAATGAATCTAATAAACTGTATTCTCATAAATGAATTATTTTATACATGTCTATAAGTTATTAGTACATATTTACCATGTCCGCTCCCAATGTGAAGCATATGGACTCCTAATGGAGTTTATTTCAACAGAAGTGTTCATGCGAGAACTGCTTGTTACTCAGTTGCTCAACCTCTCTTTTTCCAAAGAGAGTAGGAATAGAAGAATAGGGCTAGGGCAGGACTAGAGGTTAGATAATCGCTCTCGATATGCCCCGTTTATAGGATAGGATGAGTGGGAAGGGGGAATTCAAAACATCACATACATCCATGCCTTCGAACAAAAATTCATAAATCAATTAAAAAATCAATTTATAAAACTGTCAGTAACCGTAACCGAAGCCAACGAAATTGACCACTTAACCACACAGGGAGCACATAAATTTTTATATTTACCAATATTAATATTGTTAATTCTTTCATTGAAAATTGTTTTAGTAATAAATATATAATTGCATAAAGCTATGTTTGAGTCTCTTTCATCGAAATACTAGCTTATTTTTGCTTCGAATCGATACATTAATATCTTAACGCAGTATCAGAAATAACATTCATTTCGAAGATGAATAGAAAAAGTAATCGATCTCGTCGACGCAAATATATATTATAACATTTTCTATTAGTCAGACGGGTAATAGGTTTGAAAAGCTCAGACAGTTGGAAAACTTTGCAAATTAATGTTCATTATTCGTTCCCTTCTTACACTTATAACAAGTCGTATATGAAGATTACCACTTCAAACTTTGTCACTCGGAATTAATAGCATTGAAAAACTCAAAAAGTAATGTGTACATCCAAATCCATTATTATTAACTATAAGCTTGTTCTATTCACGCGTTAGTAAAAATAGTCGCAAAGCTTTTACTATGCCACGGTTTTATTTCATTTAATAAATTATGTATTAGAAACAACTTTTTAAAAATGCGTGCATTTCGAAACGAAGCTTTTATTTGTCACGGTTTTAAATAAAATCAATTATATGTATTATAACTTGTTATTAGAGATAGATATAGCTGTATTACCGTAACTGAGATTCCGGTATTTATGGTGTTATTAAAAGTTTTATGGTATTACCAGGACCGGTTTTGTTCATGACGAGCATTATCAACTGATAAGAGAATACAATATTACAAAACAAAATAAAATTATAAAGGTGTAACAAACAATAATTGGTAATTGGCATGAGCGAAACTAGTCATGATATTTTATAAAAGAAGAATTAGTACAAATTAATATTTTTATTCTTTGAATAAAATTTAGATATTTAATCCACATATTTGAGCGTTGTTACATTCGTTTCTTGTTCCTCAAAGCTACGTAAAGTATATTCATTAATAAGCCATATTTCGGATTTTCGCCCAATCAATAAAAATCTTTGTTACCAGTATTAATTTCAGAAAAAAAACTTTGTTTCAATTATATGTAATTTTTTACTTACGTTGTGCCACTGAAATCTGGAGAAAGTTTCTTTTGTCGTTAGAAATAGAAGGCTACCAAGCCTTGTTATACAGTTTTATTTAATAACTGTTCTGAAATTAACATTAAAATAAGTAAATTTAATATAAAATTTCATCAGTTGACAATGCTCGCCATGATCATAATCGGCCCTGAACTTTTTATATTGTGTTTTTATTAATATATAAGTTTCCACAAAGTTACCTCTGAATCCATCGGAATACGTCTGAAAAAACTATTTGAAAAAAATAATTATTTTTGAGATTCTGGATTTCATTTGAAAGACTGAGAATACGCGATATCAGGAAAAAAATATGACTCATATTAAAGCCCACTAATGCTGAAAGTTAATAAAAAGAAAAATTTGGAAATACGCAAACTGATATCAACTCGTGAAGCTTTCCGCTTTGATACTGCCACTGGAGGAAACAGGAAGGATGTTATTGTTTTATTTTATGCTTTTGCTTAGTATGTTCATATTTTTTTCATTACATTTTTTTCCATTACGGTGCGTTAAATTTTTTGAATCGAGTCTTTTGCTATTTAGTTTTAGATTATGAGTCTTTCAGTCAGCGAGAGTTTCTTTTACAAAGCAAATTTGAATATCTGGTTGTCATAAATTATACAAATTTTGTTAGTAAAAAAATACCATTTCCGTAGCCGAGTGTTAAAAACACCTAGAGAATTATCTAACTAATCAATAAATGCTACTGTTGACCTATGCAATGGTCATATACATTTTTTTTTTATAAGCGTGTATAAATTAAATATTTTGAGATTTATTTATTGGTAAATATTTTGCAAAAAATAAGTGTTTTTATTAATTTAAAGTCATGGTGAATGCAATGCTTAACGCAAACAAAATGATTACGAATAAACTAAAAATTGATTTGAATACAATTACTAATTTGTAAATTATAAAATTAAGGCCAGGGGCTTTTCTCTCTCTTAAGACCTAAAGCGCGTTAGCGTCAAAGTTCTCCTATTCTCATTTGGTTCTGATGTTATTAGATGTTTCCATTCCTTTTCAATCGTTGCCGATGGTCATTTTAGAAGTGAAAAATCCGCAGTAAAACCATTTCACGTGGATATCACATACATTTATATGAAAATGATATTATATATTAATCCATATCCGCTTCCAATGTAGAGCATATGGCCTACTAATGAAGGTACCTCAATGGAAGTTTTTCTACGAAAATGTTTGTTACTAAATTGCTCAACCTCTCTTTTTCATATGCGTACATATAAAGTATACACATGCAACACATATGAAATAAGACATTGGTCAAATTCAATTTTAAATTGATAGTTAAGTTCCAGAAAGTTATCGCCGAATTCGTCGACTAATCATTGATTTTTTGTTGAGATTAAAGCAGTTGACAAATGAATTAAATCACTGGGCAGATACATTCAGTTAACAAATAATTTTAATGCTTGTATAAATAAAAGACGGTAACGAAATACGCGATGCTTTCCATAAAGTTTATATCCGGCAAAAGTATAAATCTAGAGATACTATGTAACAATAATAATGGGCAATGTATAAAGCGTGAAGTAAACGTAGAGGTGATATTACAGGTATGTCAGATAGTAGTGTGTGCTATAAATTTGGAAGCTGGTGACATAAATACAGTATAAGATGACAACGCAACGGCCGTCGTTTTCCCTGCAGTACACTATTTCAAGAAGTCCCAGAGAGCTCAAAGCGTTCAACATGCAACGCGCTCGGTTGGGCTACCTCCACTCAGGACACCTCGCTCTTCCCGAATGAAAATCTGTCTTAGATTCCCGCTTGCCCTCTAGGTCTGTATGCAGTGCAGTTATGATAAAACAAAAGGGGTTATTCATAAGGTTTGAAAATTAAGTTCAATCCTATTTATTTGGAAAAAGTGATTATAGTTAAAACACTTTTAAGGTGTTCACTGTCAATACTTGGTGGAATGGCATCATAATAAAGATAAAAAAAGATTTTTAGTACTTTTCCCACTTAAAATTTATTTGATCAGGACCGGTTTCGCTCCTCGCGAGCATTATCAACTGATAAGAAAAATAAATTAAATATTTCAATTTAACTTGTATAAATAGCACTGTTTAATTTATTTTTCTTATCAGTTGATAATGCTCGCGAGGAGCGAAACCGGTCCTGATCAAATATTTTTTAAGTGGAAAAAGTACTTAAAATCTTTAATTATTTTTATTATTGTTAAAACATATTCAGCATCGAAAATCATTCGGAAAGCAAATGGATTTTAGGTAACAGAAGCTTTCTAATTGCAAACTGTCATGTGTTTCAGACACCTCGGCTTAGATATATGTACGTTTTTGGCTATTATCTGAAAGCCTCAGTGTGCAGTGAGCACGCACACATGTTATTGTATGATTAAAAAAAGGAAAGATTGTAGATGAATGACAATATATATCGAAAAAAATATGAGCAATACAATGTTTTTCTGAAGAAGTATTTCCAATTATATTGCATTTTTTTTTCTAAATAATGTCATATCCTTAAAGAACTTTCTGAGCAAGTCTAGTATAGTAAGCGCATGAGAATTTTTTACAATCCTTTTAAATTCAGTTTTCTACTACTTTTGCTGTTAATAACTAACTTAAACACAAGAAATGAAAAGTTTACCAGTAATAAGTCATTCTACTGATTCCGAGATTAAATTTTACAAATCCAATTTGTGAGTGCATATCCAATATATAATAGTTTGTAAAAAGAATTTATATATATTGACGATATTGAAGTATATAAAATTTTAAATATATGTCAAAAATATCCTTTCACAGCAAAGCAAGCCGTGACAACGAAGGCAACTGTTAAAACGATACGAAAAGGTGAACATCGTATTTGGTTAGTATTTTTTTCTCTTTTATTTACACTCTTTGTAAAAACTATTATTGTCATTGGTCACATTTTCGGGTGATTATTAATCCTCCATTGCACACACAAAAATCATCGCTTTGTCTTTCCAGCAACCAATATTTGGAATACATATTAAAAATTTGTGAGATAATGTGTAAATAATATTGGGAAATTATTAAGTTCTATCAGAGTTATCGAAAACACCAGATACCTAGAAGAAAGAAGTTATTTAGAAACAGAAACCACCCGTTTCTAAATAACCAGACTTTCGATATTGGTAGAAATTTTAAAGTACTATATTTAAATAATAAGTCTGTAAAATTAGATAAACAGGAAATTTTAGAAAACAATATATATATAAATTCTTGCCTGATTCAGATCTATTGAATGAAACAAATATCTTTGCAAGTTCCCCTTTACTGTATCTATTACATTGACCGACGGTAACTATTCTTGTATGTAACTTTATTAAACGTTATTTATGAATTGATATGGTTTTTTTTTTAATTCGGTTCATATGGAACCCTTTATTATTCACTCAAAGTTTGTCTGCATGTTTAAAAAAATGTGATCGTTTTAAATCAAAGCAAGTTCTAAAAAATAGTTACTGTTTGTATTATTAAAATTGATACCACATAGATAGACAATCATTAATCCGTGCAAGCTTTTTTTTTGACGACATAATATATTTTCTTCCCAATTTATTCTTAACAACATTAATTTAACGCAAAACTTATCTGCAATAATTAAATGTAATCTACTAGGTTACATGTATCGGTCTTCCAAGAAACTAGACCCCATCACTTTATAGTGCGATTAAATGCATGTAAAAACAGTATATGTTTCTCGTAACGTTAGTTTTATCTGACGTATAACAGTAATAAAACAAACATTAATACATTTATACGAGATTCCTAAGTATTTTGTTAAGAAATAATTTATTCTCATCATCAGCTGTCAATTCATTCAATGGTTGACGGTGACAGTTGACACCTGACAGATATGAATTAAATTCATATGATCAGTTATTTGTCAATATGTATGATATTTTTGAAATTAAAAAATGTTTTCTCCATCATGTATATTATCAAAAAAAAAAAAAAAAATCGATTTATTTTTCTCAGTGCTAGTGACGAATGAAATTATTTTATTTTTCATGTTGCTTGTGGTCTTCTTTGATTTCTATAATTTTGATGAAATTTGATTTGGATAAAGAGTTTTTGTACATTATTTACGGTGATTTAAAAAGTAATGACAATTATTATATCATACGGTGTCGCGGAATTCAATTTTGTTCTTAATGTTCGCTATGTCGTTATACCCATAACAACCTTTTCTAAATAAGCGTGTTGATTTAATTTTAATTTCAGACACACAAATGTATAATTTCATAAAAATCTATAATTAGTATCAGGACAAAGGTGGGTGGATCCATAAAGTTAAAAGAAAAATAAAAAAACGCTTTTGCTGAAAGAAATATTTGTTGATGCTAAAATTTAACTCAAAGATTTTTTCACATTTTACTTTTATATTAGTACGCCATTATGCAGTATAAAAATCATGTTTCGTTTGAAAGTGACATTTCTTGACTACTAACATTTCCCCTAGTATGGCTTAAAAAATATTCACAAATCTTTAAAGTGAGTTTAGTGTAGATATTCGTAACAATTAAAAATAATAACTGAGGGTGCTAGATGGAGATATTCTTGTTTGTACGTCTGTACAAAAATATGGATATTTTTCTAATATGTATTTTGAGAAACTAATATCAATTTCAATATTAAAATAATATAATGCATACTTTTTCATTTTTCATCATTTATAAATTAACTATAATAAATTGAATATTTTCTTTCTTTGTTTTAGAAATTCAGGATTGTCGGGCTTTTATTCACCCATGGCTCACACTAAAATAACGAATCTGTTGTCAGCTATAACTTAAAATAGCTTAAGTCTGACTTATACCTTTTTCACGAGCGGAGTTAAATTTTAGCGGATCGCAATAACTCCCCCGCACCCCGCGCTGACTCCTCCCACCCCTTCGCCTAACGCAATTTCTCGCTTCTCGCAATACTCGCTATCCTCGCTCCTCGCTCAGTGTAGTCCAGGGCTTTATTCAATATGCACGTCAAAAAGCTCTCAAAAGCTGCGCTGCACTGTTTGTCAAAGTAATACGTAATAATTAAAAAGAAGCAAATAAACACAGTGCTCAAGACAAGTTATTTATTAACTAAATATTGTAAACAAAAATACGGCTGTAAAAGAATATTAAATCTGTTTAAAAAACGCATATTAATGAACAGTTATCGTGGGTGTTGGAAGACGTTAAGATTAAACATTTTCTTATTAGATAATGACTGTAATTTTATATAAAACTCATTAAAAAAATACAAAAACTTTTAACTCAAATAATTTACAATAAAATGTAGTGTGCATATATTTTTAACAATTCAGTGAAATAAATAAAACAAAAACGATTTATAATTAATTCATTCCATTTGTAGTTAATGGGAAACAATACAAGTGTGATTTGTTAAAAACAATGAGTGAAACTGTCAGTTGATATTGGATCGTTTAATTATTTTGAAAAGATTGTCATGAGTGTAAACAATCATGTGTTTTTATCACATCTACTTTTTCCTATCAATATTAGCTTCTATAAATGGTGAGTTGACACGATTTTTGTAATTTTTCGATTTTATTTATTCTATAATTTATAACGGAGCATGCAGTGACTGAAAATAATTTTGTTATAGCCGATGAAAATATCACAAACTTGACAATGTTATTAATTGAGATGGTGCTTACTAGATATTTTCCGTCATCGGCGTACCTATACCAATGTTTTAACTTTATTTTTTAGCTAAAAATGGATTTCGGTATGATGTCATCGTTAATTTATGGATTTTGTACTTATAATGAAATTATTAAATACATTGTGAACGTCTATAAGTTAAATAAGTTTCTCAGATATTTTATTTATTTATTTAATTTTGGAAAATTTATCTAATAGCGTGTCATGGATTATTTTAGCGAAAAACTTCATATGGTAAGTAAAAAATAGCGCCATGATTTAAAAACGATTTTCAAGGACTTAATCGCTTTAAAACCACACATTTATATGAAGATCACTGATAAATTATGCGTTATAAGAAAAAAACATTTTAGTATGAAAACTTCGACATAGTTTATGAAATTTTCCGCTTCGTTCGTTTGTCGATATCTCCTTAACAAATCCTTGCCAAATTTTTAACCATGGTGTTGTTTTTAGCTTACAATGTGAAATTTTTCGCCAAAATAATCCATGACTCGCTATAAGAGGAATTTACCTTGACTTATTTATAAACATCAAGAAAATTTTATTATTTATACAAGGACCTGCTATTTTATTTCAATATATCATACATGCAGTAAAGTAATTAGATAACAAGATTTAGTTTATAAAGTTGGGAAAATTACTCCGTTTGAAAAATTATTATTAATGTCATATGTAAAATAAAATAAACAAATCCTTCTTTAATGTATGTATGTATAAAATAGAAGTATTTAAATTATCCGGAAAAGAGAATAATGTCTCCAGGAGCAGAACATCCTTTACTTGTTAATAAAGCACATATTTGCCACGTATGCACGTATTTCCAAAGGAAAAACAAAACATATTCAGTTATTGAATTACAGAGCACGTACATATGAGAACAAGAAATTGGCATGCAAAAATATTTTGTTCGCGTAAATAAATTCTACAAGACTTTATGATAAATTCAATAATGAAACTTTCTGCATGAACCGAGTTCTAATAAATAATTCATTTGTATAACTTTGTTTATTTAAGCCGATGGGAATTTTCAATCTTTCATATTTACGAATGACCGGCTTCGCTAATGCTATCATCATTTTTTTTCAATATTCTTAAAATAAAATAATGCCAAAAAACTGTTTACGGTGTTGCTTTTAAATATGTTTTTATTTTCTTCTTAAAACCAATGACGTTAAGCATTTTTTGTTACTTTTTGTGCGAGAGGTTTTTGTATATAGTAAATAGTTGTTCAAAATTTTCTTCATAATAATTGGACATTCATACATCATTTTTGCTTATTACTGGAATATGTTCATTTTGGAAGTGCCCCTCTCCCTCAAATAGTATATACAATGAATAAATGCACGATTTTGATGACGTTTTTACTAAAATTAAAAAATATATATATTGTATTATATTTTTGGTCTTTTATGATTGCGCATTACCTTGAGTTGAACCTTGGTCTTCAACGTCATGTTTTATTCCTTTCTTTCGTTGTATTCGTGGCTTAAAATTTTCTTTTCCCACCGAGCTTTTTAATGAAGAATTTACCTAACCGTATTCATGACAAACGGAACATGAAACCAACTGGGGCAAAATGGCATTTATTGACAAATCACACGCAACAGAATGATTTTTGTCGACTCATAAATCAGTTTGATTGATCATTTTATATAAAATAAAGACAATCAGATGTCTGACTAAAGCAATAGGATTAATTTTATATGAGCAACTGCTCTATGCTATATAATTATAAACAGGGGTGGGCTGGAGGGGGCTCAGGGGGGCTCGCGCGGGCCCCTTGTTAAATTTCAGCGCGGCTGGCGAGCCCCTTGTTAAGATAAGAAAATCACTCGTCTTAGATCAAATCAGCACCTAACTAAAATTTCTGTAGATGGTTAAATTTTATTATGAAACAAGACTTAGTAGCCCCTTAATTTTTCCATTCATCGTTGCGGGCTTCCGTGCCGGACCTCATGGGTTCGAGATAATCACTAGTCCTGTCTTAGTTTTATCATTCTATCCCTACTACTTTGTTTGGAAAGGAGAGGTCGAGCGACTAAGTAACAAACAGTTCTCGTAGAAAAAAAACTTTTTTTTGAGATACTTTCATTATGATGTCATATGCTCCATATTGGGAGCGAAAATGGATAAAAATAAATGGATAAGATTTACCGAGCCCCTTGTTAAGATATTGGCAGCCCACCGCTGATTATAAAGATAAACATTTAATCTAGCGACATGCAGTGTTTTTGTAGCTGATTTTACCTATTTTTTCAAACGTTAGCACAAAGATGGTTTGTATGTATATCCACGGAAGAAAAAAAAGTTTATTTTTCATATTTTTATTATGTTAATCTCACATTCAGTGACATTTTTTTTTACACTTTTTTTGTCTTTGACAGTTTTATAAATTTTAACTTTTTTCCTGTATATTCTTAATAATTAAAAAAAAGAGTAACGTAGATTATTTTATTCTTATTGAGATAACTGAAGAGATAAAAAAACAAATTTGTGTCCTATACAACTAATTGTATCGTTTGAAATTACGTCTCCATTTTGTGTATGTCGTATAGATTTTTTTACATGGCTACTTCATAGTAAATTTAATACTGCAGAATAATTGTTAATCTAATAAATCAACCATCGATCGTTCTTATATATGTAAGTATTCATTTTAAATATTTCATCGATTCTACAAATATAACTTAATGGGATGTTAAAAATCAGTAATCAGATGTATAATTTAAGATTTTAACTGAAGGTGCTTGGTGGAATTTCAATATTAAATTTGAATCGTTTAAATTATGTACATCCACACGAGTTTTGTCACTAATAATGTCACCCGGGATTCGCCTTTCGGCATATTCAGGCTTTCTAGTGCGATTCAAAAATTCCTGATTGTCAATGACTGAAAATGACTGACAATTTAAACGATTCAAATTTTAATAAAAATAATAAAAGATTTTTAGTACTTTTTCCACATAAAATTTATTGGATCAGGACTGGTTTCGCTCATTGTGAGCATTGTCAACTGGTAAGAAATACAATGAAACAGTGATATTTATACAAAAGTTAAGTACGAAAAACAAGGTATGACAAACAATTGATATTACAACTAAGCAAATAAATTGAAGCAAAATACAAGATAAATATAAGTTTGCCAAAAATTCATAGTGCATATATAAAAAATAGTAAGGCATTAAAATTCACTTTTATCACTATTCAAACCACTGCCAAAAATTACAATCGGAGGTTAAGGTCACATTTTTAAATACATAATATGATATGATAAGAAAGAACCAATCAGCGTTTCGTATTTTTCTTGATGTATTCGTATATTTCGCATTCTAAGAAAGTGCTACTTTTCACAAAAATATTCGTAGAAATTCATAACACTTTTTATAAAAACGAATAATTGTGCTCCTATTGTATTTTTACGATTTGCTCAAAACTCGTCATTTGGAGAATGTGAGTAATGATTGTATGCTTCTCATATGAATATAGAAAATATTAGATGTAACACATAAAACGTTTCTGCACACATACTCACCTTTTTTGGTACTTTTGCTCTTTTTAATTCCTTTATTCATATGTATATACAAATTGTTTTAGTCTGGTGAATTTTAAAGAAAGTTTTTTAACAGTGTTTGTATTATTTTACATATCATTTAACTGTACATGTATTTGCTTTTAAACAACAAACGATAACTATTCTGTAGAAAATTGAATTCGAAAGATCATAAATAATATAATAGAATACAATACAGACGTGTGCACAGTGTGCAATAATGTCTTGCCCATGAAACGTGTGATGTATATTGATAATCAAAAACAATGGATGGCAATAAAACATTACGCTTTTAGGCCAATGTGAAGAGTGACTCGGTGCGAGGAAATAAATGGTTTCCATCGGTAAGCATACATGCGTAGGTATTGGATGCCGAGACCAAATAATTTATTTGAACCCGTTACCTTCATTATTCCCATAAAGAAATGCTCTAAGCACCGAATTTCTCCGCACGCCATTTTTTACACTGAAAGAATTCACTCCGTCGAAGCCTTCGAGATTCTTTTTTGACCTCCGATAGAAAAGCTTTTTCGTTGAAAAAATGTGTCGTGAAACGGAGTTCTAATCAAGATTTCATTGAAAATACATATACATATAATATTTTGAGAAGAATAAAATTTTAAACTTAAATATTATTTGATTATAATGAAATCTTGCAAAAAAGTTAAATATTTTTTTCTTACTTAAAAACTTGTGATACAATTTAAATTCTTAAGATTAACATCTTTAGACATTCAAGTTTGTGAATGAACTCGAACTAAAATTTAATATCGATGTTCTGTAGCTTAACGTCTCCTCAGCGGACAACTCAAATAATGGTTTCACGTTTAATTAACTACACATAATCTTATGTGACACTTAATTGGTTATCATAAATATTTTATAATTTAATGAATAACAGCTTATGAATATTTCTGACGATAAGGTCAGGTTAATGAAACTATAATAATAATTAAATAATTCACGTGAAAGTAAACATAAAGTATTCAGTTATAAGTAACGTCATAAAATTAACTGAAATCAAATTAATACCAATTCAATGACTATTCCGCTACCCGGTAAATTATAGTCATTAGTCTAAAAATGTGTCTTTTTAACGAAGAGCCATTTGAAACTTTCAACAATTTGTCGTAAAAATAACGTCTCGATGAAGTATTGTTTGTTTTATGAACCGAATATGATGGCTTTATTTATATATTTTTCTTCAAAATAAATAAAAACGTTGTTTCTAAGTAAACTTAATTCCATTGATGGCGTCTTATTAAAATGGTCTAATCAAATACATACATATATACTTATGAATAAGGAAATTTTAAATTAAAACTATTAGATACAAAGAAAATCGCTTAGATTTGTTTATCAAAAAGGGATACGCACTTTATTGTTTTACGTACTCTAACGCAGTGGTTCTTAACCGGTGCACCAAGCTTATTGCAAGTGCACCGTGAAAAAATTGGCAAAAACGAAAAAATCCGCAAAATAGTGAAAACCGAAAAAGTCGAAAAAAAATTATGGTCAAAACTGCACCGTGACTTCGAAAAGGACTTCGTGAACCACTGCTCTGACGTTTTAATAATTTTCATTTAAGGTGTTCACTCTCAATACTTAGTGAAAAAACGTTGCGTTAAAAAATAAAACACTTTTTTTTTCTACATTTTTATTAGAATCAGGAACGGTTTCGCTCATAACTAGTTGTTATATTTATTTAAAATTATTGAATTTAATTTTCAAATGATAATAGTTAAGCATGTCTTATCACACAAATTATTCTTTCTGTTATTCATTTTACCAGTATTATGAATGCAATACCTTGGGTTATGGTTTCCAGATAAAATCGGTTCTCATCATCTATATCCTGTATTTTTCAATTTGGCGTTTAGAGGAAATCAAAAACTTCACACATTCGCTTCATCTAGTCAAAGAATTCATGCCTTGCTTTTTTCCATCCATAACATTTTATTTATTCAAATAAAAACCACATTCACTATTTACTTATGTGCTAGGAAATCCATAAAGGAATCGCCTTGAACGATAATGTAATAAGTCTCCGTATTTCGGCTGGATATCATTTTCTTAAACGTAGATTCGGAACTGTGATAGGATTTCGTACTTACACGTTGCTTAGTGAGAATCGTTATAGGCTTGGGAATATACGTCAATCTTACGAAAAGCATTTTTACGTTGTATTTTTTTTTAAATTTGTCGATTTTATCAAGTGTTTGTAGAAAATAGTCGATACCCGTTTAGGAAATGGTAACAGTTTTTCCGTTGGTGACTGCTGAAAAGTAAATTTTAAGTTTAATTAAAAGCATAATTTTAAGATTCGTGATATGAAAGTTTTCAGATATTAAAATTGTGTGCATATATACACTATCAGTGGTACGTTGTGACATTTTAAGAAAAGTGTGGTAAGTGAAAACAAAAAAGTATCTTTATTTTTTGTCCGATAACGGTGTCTCAAAAACAGTTTTCTACGAGCAGTTACGTTTTATCTTTGAAAAAATAATTAAACAATAAAAAACAATAAAACCAATTATCATCTGTGTTCAGTATAAGCCATACTATATAATATTAGTTAAATCGTTAAATGATTTTAGTTCATAATTGCGACATTGTCAACGTTAAAGAAATAAGTATAGCATTGCTTGTCGACAATAAATAGGTGATAAGAAAATAAAATTTAAGCTGTATATTAAAAGATTTATGAGCATTAATGTAAACTTTATTGAATGACAGAAATAATATGCATTCCCACCGCTACATCAATTAAAATAAAAGTCGAGATTCGAAAACTGCTAATATTTACCTTGGGTAATATGTGTCTAGGCCAGGGGTGGGGAACCTTTTCTTCTCTAAAGGCCGCATTCATTTTTCTGATTTGACATGAAGGCCGCATTAAACATTGACTAGAGAATTTTTGGGAGGAAATAATTTAATGCCAATTTCTAAGGCCCAGAAATTTGTGGATTTCCCAAAATTATCAGCGTGGGACCTTTTTTTTTAGGTTTTTCCAGAATTTTGGCATCGAAAATCTCAAGAATTAGAGAATTGGCCAGAAGGCCGCACCAGAGTAGCCAAAAGGCCGCAGGTTACCCACGCCTGGTCTAAAAAATAGCCACTCGGAAAATATGGCCATAGAAATACTCTAATGCGAACAAAAATATAGATACTTTGTGTTTCTCTCACCACATACCTTTTGTTAAAAAGTCACAGTGCGCCTCTGATATTTAAAATATATAAATACATATATGCATACAATTTTAATATATGAAAACGTTCCTTTCACGAACCAAAAAAATATGGTTTTAATTAAAACATACAATTTACTCTTAAGCAGTCACCGACGGTAAAACTGTTTTTGACAACTGTATTTGAAGATAAATAATTTATTAACAAATATTTTACTGATGGTAACAGTATGAAAGGTACATCCTGCACTATTTGATAGGAATGCAGAACCCACTGAACTACTGATGTCAGTAATACATTAATATAAACAAGTAGAATTTTGGTATCATTTCAATTGCTGCACTAATTACAAACAATTAAAGTGCGTAATAGCGCTAGATAATTAATTTTAATCTTTATGGTATGTTAAATTTGTTTATATTGTAAAATAAACTACGCAATTGAACATTTTGTAAGGGTACAATAACGAATATACTATAGTAAAGTCCATTGACAATAATAAACAAATTATTTTAATTGATATAAAATAAACAAAAATTAAACATTGGTAACTTTGATTTTAAAAGGACATGTTTTCTTTTTTTAATGACATTTAAATAAGAAGGTTTTGTTTATTAATTTAATACAAATTTAAAGTCAAACGAAACAATTTTGTGACACATAACAACTTCAAGAGATCAAAAGATATTTCCTAAAAGCGACACTTGACAAATGAAATGATAAATCTATTGTGTCGTAAAATTTCATTTTTTACTTTATTTCTTTCCTGCTGAATCACATGTTGTCCGTTTGATTAAAAACAAGTCAAAATAGATTTTTCCATACTGATCTTCAACAATATAATTCGCATTTGAAAAAGTTAATGACAAAATAGTTTTACCAGCTAAGTATATTGCGAGCCCGTACTTAACCTCTCAAGATTTTTCTTTTTTTAGAATGTATAAAAAATGAAACAATGTAATCACTCAGTTTAATAAAAAACATATCAAAATCCTAAAAACTATTTTACATGTTTTATTGTTTTCCTAAAGATACCTTTATAAAACGATTGGATAAATTCTCTGTCTCCGGCGAGAAATATTATGGTTTATTTTTAGCTATACAACTAAGTCGTTCAAAATTTTCTATTTTAAATTGATACTTATTTTTTGTTTTTATACATCTAAGAAAAGATTACATTTTTTGAAAAAAAATCATGTTGCTGAAATGAAAAACTGCGAAGAAATTATTTTATGTCAAATAAATAACGAAAATGAATGCTGGATGATTCCGGAAAAAATAATTATTCTCACGTGCCGTAATAATGCGATGTTTCTACCCCTACCTTCCCAGTAGGTAATTTATTTCGTAGAATGTTCAAGAGAGCAAGAATAAAATTCCTCCATCCAATTACCAAAGAGATAGGAAAACGTTGACACACACATATTCAATGGAATTTAATGCTTTTTTGTTTTTCATAAATAAAAAATAAGTTTGCAAGAGTGTAATACCATTTATTTTGAGGTAACTCCTTACTTCTTCTTACTTTTTCGTTTTTATTTTTTCTCTTAGCCACAAAACTGCGTTGCGTGTGGCCCAATCCTCTCGAGAAATAAAAAAGATCCTTCAGTTATTTAGGTACATTTTTTTTTATTTTGTTAGGTGGATCTTTCTTTCAAAGTATTCTACACACCTCTTTCTAGTTTATGTCAAGAATATCATATATACTAGGGTGAATATTTATTCAAAAACGGATTTTCTTAATTGATTTGTTTGAATCCTATACTGAAAATAAATATATTACTTCAAAAATATAGAGCCTTAAAGATTTATCCTTAATGATGAGCCTTAAGATCATATTTAGTGGTCATCATCAGACAAAGAAGCCATCGTAGCTTTCATTCTCAAGGGCTTAAAAATAATCAGTTAATACTATAGAAAACGATAATTACTTGAAATTTATGTTAACGTTCCTACGCAAATTTTGTTTACTAATTAAATTTAAGTTTAAGACCCTTTGTAATTGCTTTAAATAAAAAAAAGATTCATATGCAAAAGTGTTATTTCCGTAAAATAAAAATACGCAATTCACCAAGCCATCAAATAAAGATGTGATTATACTTAAAATAAAAGTCCAAAAAAAAGTTTTACCATTTTACTAGTTGGCCCACTTCACCTCTAGAAGGCCCTTATGATTTCAGACGTAAAAGACGACAAATTATATTGGACAAAAGTCAATAACCTGATCAGTGATATTGATATATATTTGCAAATAAAAAATATTGTCAGTCGTTGTCGAGCTATTTCGAATTCATCATAAGAATTTTAGGAATCAACAATTGCAAAGTTTTACGGCAGGGAAATTTCTGCAACACATCAGAATTAAAATATCGAGCTAAGACAAACTTTTAATTAAATATATGATTTAAGACTCTTTCTTTTTATAATAAATTCTTAATTTTATTAGGCCTTTGATTTATGAGAATCTTATTTCATTAAAAATAACAAATAACAGTAAAATTCAATAATCTTGCTTTTCGTTTGTTAAGTAACAAAAAGTTAGTCATGTCGTTACAATTTGTGGGCTTGCGACTATGTGTATCACAGTTGGTAAACTTTCCTTGCTATTAATTATATTTACCGCTGAAGTTTCCTGGGCGCGAGCTTTGCTAGTGGGTTTATTGAAACCGTGGCAAGGAAAATCGTTCTTAGATACCAAAGTGCCAATACTTTATCTTCTAGCCCAATTAGTTAAACTCCTTCATGTATTACATCTTTGTATCAACTATTCTAATTAACCAATTTATATATCATTGACATGTACAAAATCAAGTATTTAGCAAATAATATTCAGTTTTGGAAAATCAGTATGAACATTTTACTTTTTCCAATGGACTACGTATAGTTTAATTAGAAAGAAGAGAATTTATAATTGTTTAAAATTTATCTCAAGTACAAAATTGTTCAGTTTAAATTATTAAAATTTTTACTTTTGCAAAGTTTTGTCACTATCGGCCAGGGTTGCGCATTTCGACGTCTTCAGACATTTAAGTGCACAGTTTTTAAGCATTATTATCTTGTACGTTTTTTAAAAGTTTCAACGTTTTTAAAATTTGCTTATAGTTTTTTCCGAAAAAAAGGTCAAATTTAACAAAAAACGTTAACTGCAATTTGTGTACAGCACTAGGCTGATATTGACGTATCCTTTAAATAAATATAATAATCGAGGTTGTTCCAATAACATGTTGTAAATACAAGTTCTTACAAATTCCATGATATGTTTCTTTAAAGGTAAGAGAAACGCAAAAGTTGTTGTCGAATAGAACTGTGAAAAGTATTTATATTTGTAAGAATATAAACCCATACATCGTTCAAACCTTTATTTTCCTATTGGCAATCACCAAATGTCAAATGTAATAGTCGGTTTTTGATTTAGAACTGATAAACGGTATTTGTCTCCGAGTGGTTAGAGAATCGTCAATTTTGTGAATTTAGAATGGAAACTCCGGCCGTCAAATGTTGGTATTTATTAGTAAAGCTACACATAATATGCAGCTATGCAACACAATGACACGCTGACATAAGCGTTTTTGTTCCTGTCTGACAGCTGATTTCATATTATACAACTGACTGCATATTATTTAAAATGTTTCGCTAATTTTCAATATTTTGTTGTTAAAACTATATATTAAATATTTTGTTTACCATAGTTTGTGGGAAAAGGTTTTTTATATGACGATGTTTAGACATCACAAGCTACGTATAAAACATATTTATTCGTATTGCTATGCTTAAATTAAGTAACATTAATGTTTACCCAATTCGTTGTTGTTTTTAGATTCACTTATATTGCCCTCATGTTTTGTCAATTACTGCCAAGATCACTTTTAGGTTGTTCACTGTCAATACTTGGCGGAAAAGCATTATATTAAGAAAAAAAGTCTTTTTACTTGTTGGAAATTCTCGTCATGAGCGAAACCGGTCCTGATCTTGATAAATTAAAGTGGAAATTAAGCACAGAGATATATTGTATTTTTTCTTAACACTGCCAAGATTATTTATTATTCACACCTAACATATGGATTTTTAGAGTAAACTCAATGAATCTCAACCAATCTTCATCAATCATAAAGGATACATATTATATATTACGTAATTTTATTTAGTATTTCAAAAAACCTTTTCGTTATTGGGAAATTATCACAAAAATACTTATTTATCGCTGGACTTCAAAAATGAAACATAAAATTTTGTGTCATCCAGTTAAAAATATGTTTGCGTATAGAAAAAAGATTAGTTTGTTTTTCAAAATATTAATTATATTATGTTAGGACAGAGAGTGCTATTCAAATGAAATTAATATTTTATGAATGTTTGAAATGTTCTATGTTCTTTACTTAACAGAAGATTTGTAAATATAAAGACAGCTGCAGTCAATTCCGAAATGTTTTTCCAGTCAAATTAATATAAATTAAATGTCTCGGCCGCTTGTTGTTAAAATACCTCCGTTTCAGTTTAAAATATAAATAACTTACCTCTTCGTGTTTTGACGTATACAAATGCACGTCTGCAGATTAAGAATACTAAGCTCGCTTTTTTAATGTAAATTTTCCATGAATTAAATAAAATTAATGGTGCCTTAAGCCGCATGCGACAATAAAAATTAGGTTTGATTTTTATGTATGCAGACTTTTATTTTATTAATTGAAATAATAAAGCAATTATTATTTTAAGTATTTTCGTAACTAAATTGATATAAATCAAGTCCTTCACAAACGTTTATTTAAAGTGGCACGTAAATTGTTTCCCACTTTTGGATATAAACAACGATTAAAAGCAATAAAATTCTCTACAATATTTCATTAGGTAAATATTTAATGTAATTTTATGATATTGTATTATATACTTAATCTTGATCTTAAAAATATTTTTTATCTGGTGATTAATTTCTTAGACGAAAAAAAAAACATTTTGTAGATATTTTTGCGTTTGTTACAATAATAAGTCGTTACTAATATTTTGAAATATCTCCATAATTTATCGTTTTAATTCACCTTAATAACTTTGCGTCCTAAATATAGTTTTAATAACTTTCAATAGACCTATGGTCACATACCTGAAATTGGTAAATAATTTATTGATTGGTCCTTAATATTTCAATGAACAACAGTTTTGCTGTTTTTATTCAAAATCAGACCGTCAGAAGTAGTTTGTTATATCTACTTGTTATAAAATGACTAATTAAATGTTAACTATAATATACAAATTCATGTTTTTATTCCTGCGTTACAGGTCGACAGTCTTAAATAGGCTGAAAAACACCAGTCTAGATTACAATATATCGTTTATATATTAAATAATTTGAATAACATCAGCAGAAATAGTTAATATAATAATAAATTTGTTCTTAAAAAGTATTTTCTTGTTGCACACTTCACATCTCAGTTTTATTTGAAAAAAATACTAAACCCTAGACCAAAAATGCTTATCGTCAGTTGTTAAAAAATGTTGACGAAAAAAAAAATTGGATGAAAACATAGAAAATATATTTTTTAAGTTTATTAAATAATTTTTAAATAAAATATTTTTTGATCCCTTTTTCAAAACAATACGATTTTAATATTTTGATGGATTCTAAACTTTGTGGAAGTATTTTTTTTTATCAAAAAATAAATTTGATAACTTTGTTACACCACTTTTGGCACGGTTCATTATGAATCATCATAAAAGAATATCGTCAAGCTAAGAAATAAACTAAAAAATGATTCAAATTCTTTGGTAAAAAATAAAAAAATATGGTCCGGGCTAATTTTATTTTCTACTCAATGCAAAGAAGTGGTAAGATACAAGCATTGATGGTAATAATTACAAAATAATTGCATATACATAAGATCCCATACAATACTTTTTGACGAGTTTTCAAGTTATATTTGGTTTTAAGCATGTTTGAAGTGCTTTATTCATTTTTATATTTTTTACTAGTTCTAAAAATCGCAATGCAATATGTTATTTAAGTGGCTGAAAATGGTGGCCACGTTTGTTTTCGAAGCAAATCAGACACGTTTGTGGCAATGCATCCACACATACATATGTATTTAAGTAGGACAATGACAAAGGTGGAAATATGAGGCGTTTATTGTTTGTCCACAACCACTCCGAAGAAGCAAAGCAAAAGGAAAAGCGTACAGCACAATACATCACTCTGGCACCGGGAACACGCTCCATTATAATTATCAAAAGATGTTGCGAGTGTAATCATTTGTTTGCATGAGTAGCTACTTATTTTCTGCAAAATTACCTTCTAAGGGTTGCATTGGAATGTTTTTTTATCCAAGCATACCAAAAAGAACATGTTATGAATTCACTCAACGGAATTTTTATGAGAGTTGGTTGTTATAAAGTCACTTAACCCTTTTTCGCTGAAGTAAGTATAGAGCAGCGAAGGGCAAAACATGAACCTTGTAGCCGTTCCTAATCTTCCACGTGATGCATTGAAACATGAATTGAGTGTGTCTTTATTATTTGTGTTTTTTTCACAATCACAATAATTATTTTGGGCTTTTAATTCATACTTTTCTTTTGACACATTTGGTATTAGTAGACCGTTACCACTTATTTCATTATCAAGTCGCCCGCAGATGTCAAAAGTTTGACCACCCATGGTAAAGCGGAATCAGTCACGGAGAGGAATAGTTACATGTAAGAATCGGATAGGTGAGAAGAGCTTTCGGCATCACATACATTCTCGTGCTTGAGCACAAATTAATTCATACATTGATTTATCCGAAAATGATTTATCGTAAATTAATCATTGTTTTAATTTGACTTTCAAATTGAAGTTGAAACGTGACGTGAAGAGGGCGGCAGCTGATAAATAAATGCTTTCTTTATGCTTAGTGGTTAAAAACAATGAGAAATTTGAAATTTTTCTCTCAAGATTTAATAAAAAAAAGAGAAATATTGATATTTTTAAAACAGAATAAGTGACATAAGAATTATTATTCACCTAAAATATTCCCATTGAAAATTTTGGTGAAAAGATATTGTATACATAAAATATATATTTTTAAATATTTGCGATGAATTCAGCGATATCTTGATAATTGAGTTTATTTTTAATATAAAATAACATGTGATAAATTGGTTATTCCACTTGTTGTGTAACAGCATGTAACATGTAATTCGACTCTTCGATTAAGCTAAAAATTGATTATTCTTCTTCAGTTATATTTTACAAAATAAAAGTTGGGGATTGTGCTTTTTTAATGAAAACAGGGAAAGGATTAAATAATAACTTTCGTAGTACTAATTATGAACTTTTATTAAGTACGTTAAGTCCCAAACAGAAATAAATTCGAAATGGTGATCCGCCTATCTTATTAACTTATGTTTCCTTTTTATTAATGACTTAACCCTTATTCATTTATTAGATGGTGAATTTCAACTTTTTATTTGATGAAAATTGTGATCATTTTCTATCGAATGATTCGCAAACCCTGAAACATTGTTTTAGATTAAAGTTTATTAGTGGGAACTTGCCTAATTTATGTGACATTTTATAAAATATTAAAGAAAAGCTAGAATCATTTTCTCAGAGAAGCATCTATCACTTCGTCTGTCTAAATTGTCAACCTGGTTATGTAGGGCAGGTGATGAATTTCACCGAAATACAAGTAAAAGTGAAAAATTTAAACTCATTCATTTTACTCTTTGATACTCGCAACCTTTGGGCTACACATTTTTTTTGAGTAGAATACAAAGATTCACTTTTTTATTTATATATCAATGCAATTGATTTAAAATGTGGTGAAAAAATGATTCTAATTCGTTCGGGATTAACGATTTCAATTCTATTCATTTAAAAATATACAATAAGAATTGTAAGCACAGCTGAGCGCCTTAGTTTCAAAACCTACCTAACTTCAAAAACTAAAATTGTGACTAACTGTGTGTGCAAAAAACTTCTGTGGGCTTTATGGATTTGAGTAGGTTTTGAGAATAAACACGTTTTTTTAAAATGAGTTTTCTCTGTATTTAGAGAAGTTTTGAAATCGGAAATTAATTGATTGTGTAGATATTGAAATAGAGAATAAGTTGGGATCAAAATTTGTCTTTACGTCTTTAGCAGGTTTTTAAATTGAGATTCTCAGTTTTCTAATAAAAACGGCAATTTTTTAAATAGGCTGTGTTTTTAATTGATCTGTGAAAAATGCTTTGTCAATTCTGTCGCCGAGTACGGCCCTGAGCGCACTTATATGTTTTCCGCATGTGATGTGTGTACCCTCGCACATCACATTACCGCCTGAGTAGACTGATAAATCTTAGCCGCTTAATTCAACTATGCAGACGAACATTATTATTATTACGTAGGTATGTTCGGTGAGCTTTCGTTGAACACGCAGGCGGGACTTTGCTGCGATGGTTGACCGGGCCGAGGCTCAGTCGCGTGCTTCATCATTGGCTAACCCAGCGTTTCCCAATTATAATTTGATGCAAATTTATATTCAACAAAACGGAACTCCTATTTTTTTAAAAATTATATTGGCGCCACCAGTAGGGATTGCAATACAGGAAACTCGGTATTCATAAAATGAACAAAAATCAAATTTTGAATACATAGAAAACGTCACAAATTTTAATAAAATTGTTCACAATGAATTAAAATATTTTAAATTTGTCAAAAGTTGTATCAATATTAAGATACTCCTGAATTAACCAGCCTTTTAATTGGGTAAATTATTTATAAAAAACATATGAAATACTTTAATACCAGTATTGATGAATTCGTCTGGTATTGCAATCCTTAGCCACCATTGCATTGACACACGTTTCTTGTATAAAATTTCATAAAAATATGGATTACAGAGATGGTTTTTTAAATTAAAATTAATTTTGAAATAATATATTACCGACCACTTAAGCTTAGTGCAATACTTTCCAAAGTGTGGGCCGCCACAGAACATTTTTTTGTATTCAATGGGAGGCGCGGATGTTTTTCAGATTTAGGGGGCCATTTTATGAAAACGTTTAGAAAACACTGGTCTAGTGGTTGAAGTATTAGCGATCAAGTACTGGAAAGATCAAAGTTAGATTTTTTTCAATTTAAATTGGTCATCTTCGGTATCGTAATTAAAATATTTTGATATTTAAAATAAAATGAGAGAGGCTCAAGGAGATTTTGAAACCACTGGAAATCAATGGAAGAGAAAATGCTCATATTGAAGATTTAAATATAATATTTATAATTAAATTCTGTTATTTTTAAATATGAAAATTGCATGTTTACAATTTTTTTTTCGCATGACCCCTAATTTCACGTTGCGAATCTCTATTAAGGAATCACTGGGCTCATTTCACATGCTTGAATTAATTTATATAAGCCCATAAAAAAAATAATAGTGCTTAGGGTACTATCAGTATATTTTGTTAAAAATCGACGATTATAGTAAACACTGTAACGTCGGTAATCATAAGTCAAACCAAACACAATTAATGCCTTACGGTTTTTTTGTTCGATTCGTAATCGGCTTAATATAAATATGAAATGACACACGTTATAGTTTCAAGTATTCAAACAGGTTACACAAACAAAGCACAAATTATTGTGTCACAGGAACAAAATAATGTGGCTATAGCCAATGGGACAGCAACGGACGCCCAGATTAGCTGGTCAGTCGATAGGGTCTTTACAAGCTAAAATATGAAAAACGAGGGACAAAATTTACAAAAAATAAAACAAAGTTCTATCATTGGACCGCCTTGCTGTCACCACAGGGCGTGTTTAATTTACATGAACACATTAACTAATTATTACCTCTATGCTCGTCAATTAGGTGAAATGTGACAAAGGTCAATTCTGAGTCCCGTGAAAAACAAGAGGGTGTCAAAACGTAATTGCTTGCCCTAAAAGCATCAAAAGTCTGTGGAAAAAGATAGAATTAAAAATATTCTAGTCTAATCTCGTTTATTTGAACATTTTAGTAAATTAAATATATATAGACAAATCGCTAAAAATCATTCGATCGGAATACTTAAACAAACATCGCAGCTTTTTGTAACCAGGATTCCAGTATCCTTAAAAGTCCAATTAAAACTATAAATACGTTTTGCGTTGTATCCAGCATTTTTTTTTCGAGTTATTAATTTCTGTTTTCACTTCTTGAATCTATTGGTTTCGTCGTAATGTAACCTACAACTGTATATGGTTTTGAAGTCCGGATAGCGCGTGTTGCGCGTAGTCCAACGTGTTGTGGCTTGATTTACTGTATAATCCATCAACAAATGGATTATTTGAGTGCTACACCGTTTTCAAAATATTGGCTAGAGGCAAAACTATTCTGACCCTAGTCGTGAACAATGGTATTAATTACTGACCACGTGCTAATGCAATACAATACGTTAGTAGAATCTGAAAATGATGAGGACTGTTTGATAATTGCGAAGTGCTCTTTCAAGCTAATGATAATGTAATTGAAAAAAAAGCATTGTAAGGATATGTTTGTAAAATTTTGTTCATAATCTCAATTATCAATTGCATATCAATTTATTTGTTAAGGTGATGTACGTATCAACAAGTCGTACACGGTCATTAATGTGAATATCAATTTATTGCTCGTAAAAAAGGTTGGAAATAATAAACTTTACAAAATAATTTATTTCTCTGTGAACTTTTTTTTTTTTTAATCCATGTCCACGTATAGTGAGTAGTAGGGAAAGAAGGATAAGGCTAGAACAGGACTAGTGGTTGGCTAATCGCTATTGCTTCACCCAGTTATTTAAGGATCAGAAGGATGGAAGGTGAGGAAATGATGTGAATTGACATCACTAGCACCCAGTCTTCGATCACAACTTAGCATTGAATAATTCTCAAATTGACTGTGATCTGACCGGGAATCGAACCCAGACCTGCGTGATCGGTAAAGCAAGCTCTTACCAACTGGGCTACAGCAGGCGAACTTGTTAAATAATGTTTTTTTTTTAATAATCACATGAATCAAAATTTAATATACTTAAGCTCATAATAGCGCTCCAAATTCGTTACTTTTATTCGTTGTTTGTTCCACTTTTAGTAAAGTTTTTTTATTCTTTATTCGAAAGAAATTTCGCATTGAAAGAATATATTTATTCAAAATCTAGTTAAGATAGAAAACAGAATTTATTTTGATGGAAAAAAAAACATTTTTTGACGTTTATTGTGGATGATATACAAAAAGTAGTTTCTGAAAGTAAACAGAAATATTTTAATATGCTTACCGTTTGAAGAAAAACGTGTAACTTGTTTTCGAGCGTGACAGAAATGACTTTCAAGCAATCGAAAATTCAAACAGGGACGCGTACAGGAATTTGTAATTTAAAATGACATACCAGATTCAAGATTTTTTTCCCTTGTGTGAGTTGTTTATGTATCTCTTGACAATTGAAAGGAAGTCGAAGCGAGTAGGATCTGTCACAGCTTTTACGCTTCACCACAACACCAAATTTCTTTCAACCTATTTACAAATGTCATACTTAACGCGTTACTTTTTATTGGGTAAAAAAGTATGGAAACATTCCCGGTATTTGGAATTCTCAGAAAAAGCTCATTTTCAAAATTAATGTTTGCTTTGGCATCTCAAAGAAAATGTGTCTCGAAGGGGAAAATTCTGGAGCTCTAAATTGTATTATATTGTAAATAATACTATAAAAAATTGTTTTTCCGAATCCAATTTTTATTTGTGTATGTTATATTTACACTCAATTCATGGAAACTTTAATATTTTTTTCATAGACATACCTCATATAAATAAAATGAATATAATAATGTTCATAGTAGTAACTGTCTTTAATGTAGTTTTAAAGATGCCAAATAGCAATTAACTATATTTAAAACGAAATCTTAAAAGGAAAAGCTCTTCGATATTTATAGCTTGTATGAACATTACCAATAGCATGCAAAATTAAATCATATTGCGTATTTTTTTTAAATTGAATTATCACTGCTGTAGAATAAAACTGTGATTTAGCCCTAAATAATAAAAGTACGCCATTAAAAAAAATTACAGCTAATTAAAAAAGCATTTAGATCAAAAAGAATTTCATATATTTATCTAATGTATTATGACGACGGTGTAACGCAAAAATATTTGTAAAATAAACAAAAAATACACTTATGGAACTAAATTATTTATAATAGACATGTAAATGTCAATTCAATCAATAATTTAAAAGGGTTTTAAATATTAAAGTAAACAAAAAAAACTTTGCAATAAATTCACACCATTTTTTAATCATTTCTTAAACATAATCACTGACCAAAATATAAATGGAAACAGGGTTGTTTAAAAATTAAGTTAGATAAATAACAAAATTTAATAGACAATTGACAAAAAATATGAAGCAAAAATTATAAATAATAATACAATAATGCCAAATTATCTATCATTCAAATGTTAGTGACCTTTTACAAACACATACATAATACTAGCTTCTTATCAAAATTTAAACCTTATTAATTTTAAGTGAGAAGTGTTTTATTTTTTTAATAAACCATTTCATGAAGGGCTCGGTTCAATCTTGGAATTTTTTAAAATATCACGATGTTGATTTATACAAAGAAACGCTGGCCAGAATTTAAACAAATTTATGCGGTCACCCAAAAACAGATTGTCTTATCTCTACGTGGACTAGATGCAGAACATTAAAGGTTTGCAAAAAAAAATGATGCTATTTCAAAATGTGTCTTATGTGAGTCCAAATAATTATTCTGACTATTGAAAGTGCCTCAATAATATGTGTTGTGCAACGAAAGCTGAAGTTTGTTAATAATTATTGTTTTTTCAATTTCAATTTACACACGTGTACAGTCAATGAGTATTTTTGATTGATTCGGCAGTAATTTTTCACAAATTTACTGTCAATTTAAAATTGAAAATGATCGGATCAAAGATGCTTCCTAAGCAGGCTAAACACTTGACACAGCTAGAAACACAGCGAGCGGAATAGAAAATTTACTCCTAACTTAACATTTTTTTGAGCCTTAACATTCATTTGAATAACTATATTCACATAAAAAAAAATTTCGACCAGTCAAATATAAAAAATAATACATCCCGAAAATATACAAATACAGTAAATCTCGAGCGTGGAATAAGTCTAATTTGTTAAACACAATTGGAGAACATTTCATTCTTACATACCTACGTGTATTATCTGATAATGTCATATGTAAAAGTTGTTTAACAATATATTTCCAGCAGTAGTTAAGTGAGATACGAAGGTACATTATCCGAAGCCTTTATGCATGGGGGTAGCATCAAAGTTCCTGCATATCAAACAGCTTTTGTTTGCTTGAGTTTTTATGTACGTATTGGTTAGACGTAAGAAAATATCGTAACATTAAAAGTTTCCTTAATGTATGCAAATATGTCGGTATTAAAAAGTTTGTTCCCCGCACTCTAAGTGTTTTGATAAACTACCAGTTATATATATGACTGGTAATATAACTGAAAATTTACCTGAAATGCGGAAACCACTTTTAACTGTGTAATCCTGTTTAGTTTTGATTTTTACTTGTTATTTTAAAGTGTGCTTGTTTTGTTTCGTTATTCTCGTATGCGATTGACATTTTTACAAAATTACTTTTTTTAAATTTGGTGTTTTAAAATTCATTTTACCCGCTGTGGTCTAGTTGGTTAGAGCTTGGTATACCAATCAGGTGGAACTAGGTTCAATTCCCGGTAAGGTAAGTGTCAAATTGAGATGTTTTCAATTTAAATTTGAGACCTACATAATACGCGTGTGTCAGTGATGTCAATAATCCTCGAGTTTATCTCGTATGATCTTTCATTCATAAAATGTCAAACATTTTTACTATTTTTAAGTAAAAACAAAAATATAACACCAACATTAGAAACTAAAGTTATAATTTTTCATTAAACTAAACATTGTTGGAACATAATTATTTAAAATTTTAAAACAAGTTTATCTCGAATCTTTTTCTAAATTATGCCGGTTATTTCAGCTGGTATGGATTTTTTAGTTGAATATATTTACTCTGGCTTAGCAACAAGCCGATTATGGTTTGCCAACAAATATGTAGTAAATTGTTTTCTGTATGTGAAATTATTTTTCTACCATGATCGCTCGTTTTGACTTTTTTGGTACCGCAATAGTATTAAAGCATACGCTTCCATGGTAAGATATTTGTGAAATAGCAATGAATAATATTTAAGAATTGTTATAGAAAAAAAGTTTTTAGCCTACTGTTTTATTGCTATTTAAAATTACGGTAAAAAGCATAACCATTTTTAATCCGTTTTAATACAGTGATGATGCGAATTATACAAATTCAACGAAATTATAGTGATTATTTGTTAGGCTCAACGAGTTTCGTTAAACATGGCTGAAACGAAATATTGATTAGTTGTTAATATTCTGGTGAATGCATTCCGTACAATTTAAATGGGAAAGTGCTTCATTTCAATGTTTTAATATTCAACGGTGCAATGAAACAAATGTCCATATGCGAGGAACGTAAACTTTACACCTCTTAACGGCAGTAATATGTTCGGTGTTCTTAAGGTTGTTCCTATATAAAGAGGTTGTGCAGAGGACGTGATGGATAAGCGTATTTGTTTCTTCACTTTGACCCCTGGGCTTTGGCGCAACAAATGTTTCAAAGCTTTTACAAATCAAAGGTGGCGGCTATATATCTAAGGAGAATAATTTCGTTTCTTCACGAACAAAACAACAATTTTTGATTTACAAGATACATATAAGACAAGTAAAGTTTTATAAGACATTCAGTTAAAGGTATATTTTAATGGAGTGCGTTTCTGTGCGACGATTTTAATAGTTAATAATGATATAGCTTAAATTGCAGTTAATAAAATAATCATTTAGATTTTCTGTAACTGAATATTTACGATATTTTTTAATTTATGATTTAAATATACAATAGTACATATGTATACTCTTTAAGCATACAAAAAAGTAAAACGTTTGAGTAAAGAAAAAATGTATCAATCTTGCTGTCGAGTAATTAACACGTGACAAGAATTAATAAATAAATTATTATATTACTTTAAAATAGTTTGGTGGAAAGACATATTTAAAAAAACACTTTTTTTACAATAATTCCATATTAATTCACTTGTAGGTTGTTCGCTGTCAGTGCTTGGTGAAAAGGCATTATAAAAAACATTAAATAAAATTCAAATTTTTATTAATTCCACTTTTATTTAATAATATCATAAGCGGATTCGTTCATGACGACTATTATCAACTGATAAGAGAATACAATCAATCACAAATGCCAAATTACACAAGTACCTTAAAGAATGTCATCAAGTAGAAAAATCAATTTTAAAATTGGTGTTACAAAAAAAATAATATTTCAACTTAACCAATGAGAAAAGTGCATTTACAACAACGTTCTGCCATTGAAAACCTTTCGATTAATTTCTTATTGGCAACATTAATATATTTTTTTTTTAAATATAAACACAAATTTGTTAATGTGGAATAAGCTTACTTTGAAAATACACCCCCCAATTCGTTTTCGATATTGTATCAAACAAGATAGAGTATTTTTATCTGATTATAATGATGGTTTAATTATTGCATATAAATTTCATAAATTTAGGCTTTAGCTGATTCATCTATCCTATTATGTAATTTTACTCTAAAATTTTCATTACATAAGTCTTTGTTAGTTATTAACTTTTATTTATAATTAAGTTTATTTTATAGTGAGGGCACTTAACAAAAAAACATTGTATTATATTTGTTTGTGATGATATGGTTATAAAATAACTGATTGGCTGATGGTGTGTTATATTTGTTTATATGACTTCAACTTTTTGTTTCAATGTGTTTACATACAAAATGTTACTAATGACTATTTTTCAGATCCAAAACTTTAATATATTTATGACTTTTAACGTACAAAAGCCGTACTTGTGCCTCAAAAAGGTCAAATTATTCACATATTTTCTTCTGATTATGTTTTTTCCGCAAAAAACGCCCAAGCGCTTCAATGGATAATAAATTTCAACTTTTTAATGCTTACTATAAAAAAGTCTTTAAACGACAATCGAATAAAAAGCACAATGGTTTTTTTCGCATGGCAATAAATTTCATTTCTTCTCTCAAATGAATTACAGAAACAGGAAGAAGAAAAAGGTGCTTTGCCATTCGTATGAATAATTTAACAAGGCTCTTATTTTAATTCCGAGTTAAAAATTGCGAAGCATAAATTTTGGCTTCTGCTTACGGAATTAGTAATGACGTTTTAAAATTATCAATAATCATCTCTCGAAATATTTTTTATTCCAGATTGGTCATCGTCGTCCAAATCGCTCAAATAAATTATATAGTTTCCAATCTGGAACTACACAGATAATTGTAATTTCAAAGAAAAAACAAAAGCATATTCAATTATAATTTAAAAAAAAAAATCCGAATAAATATTTGAAAGAGAGGAATTATGATTGTATTACACCATTTATTTTAAGTTTTTAAGTGAACAATGTTTCTCTAAAACTAATTTAAAGATTTTTTCCAAAAAAATAAATAAAGAACATATTTTTTAAAGCAAGTTTCATGAATTTTAGAATACTTTCTATCATATTTTAATTAAAGTATTTTAAAATAAACAAAACCATAGGTTAACATTATTGGTAAGACAATTTATGTTTACACAGTTTTCATACAAAAACCAAGAGAAATAATTATAAAAGAATGAATACATTTTTTTAAATTTCTTGATTTTTGGAGTTGTTTTGTTATTAAAAGTACAAAGGATAATCGGTTTGATTTATTTTGTGTAAAAATAATTCTTTTTTACCACTTAAAGTTAACATCTTAAAATGATTTCTTGATATAATTAAAATTTAAATAAAAATAGTAAACTATGTGTATTGAACTCTAAATAGTTTTTGTACAATTTTAATACCAAAGTTGCAGGATTATGAAAAACTTTCACGTTAAGTATGTGATTAAAGTGATTTATGTCTTAATTTATTTACTGACACATTTTTTGTCATAATACTGAAATTCACCTAACGATTTAAAGGAAGTGACCTTTTAATCAGTGAGAGCATATTATGAGCCAAAATTTTGTCAAATGATTTGGTGTTTTTTTTTGCGTAGAGATGTGGTGTCTACGCGTGAGCGAGCTACGCATTTCACCGCTGGCTGTAGAGCGAGGAGGCAGCGTAACCCTGCAGTGCCTCTACGAGTTGCAAGGTGCGCCCCTTTACACCGTCAAGTGGTACAGAGGAAGGCACGAGTTCTACAGATACTCTCCCGCCGATCATCCCAGTGCCAGAATTTTTGCCTTTTCTGGCATTAATGTTGATGTGAGTACTGTTAGAAATAGACACCATTTTAGTTAGTGCAATATTTATTCATAGATTCCTGTGTAAAAAAAAAATAGTCCATATATTGAAATCAATACGATGTAGCAGATTGTATTGAAATTCTGGGCCGAGTAGTCGACTGAAAAACTATATGAATAAATTACCATGAAAAAAAGCCACGAAGTAGTATCGTATTTTTCAATATACATAATTTAAAATCGCTAAAAGAGATTCAACATAAATACACTGCGAACATTCAGTCATTTATTATTTATGATAAAGAAAACAGACAAACATGTTTAAAATTAGTAAACATTATTCTATATAGGTAAAAAAAACAGTTACGTTCATGTGTAGCAAAAACATGTGAGTGCAATGAGGGAGACGGGTTGGATGCTGTATTGACAAGAAAAAAAATGTACTATTTAGATTGTGTCGCCTACAAAGAATTAATTTGATAACGCCATTACAATTATATCAGAATTGTGTTTTATTTATGTGGTGTTTGCTATCGATTCAGTGAAATATTATTTGAAAAATAAATTATCCTCCCCACATTGAATTTAATGGTAAAACAGAAGTAAAAGATTTTCCCATTTGGCAATACCCCGAAGGAATAATATAAAAAACCTAGGGGATTGTGAAAGTACTATTTATGATCATTATCCTTATTTTACGATGTTTTTTATATTGTGAGATATAGTAAAAAGCAACCACCTGGTTTATTGTCGAATGTAATAAAACATTCTACCTACAAATTGTATATCAACTCGCTTGAATATAAACCTATACATTTATTGAACCAACAAAGTTTAACGTTGTTTTCGCAAAATATGCTGTAAATTTATAAAGCTATTTAATAAGCATGTTTTTTTTAAAAGATTTTCACAAAAATATTGCTCCTATTTTTTTAATAACAACGAATAATAAGTATTCAATAGTGTTTTTTAAAAAATAAAATGCCGTTTTACAGTATTGTATTGAAAGTGAATACACTAAAAGTGATAAATAGATTTTGTTACAAACATCATAATTCAAATTTATTTAAAAAATACGGAAATTAGATGAATAATAATTGATTTAAAATTTAAGTGTTAATAAATACAAATGTATTTAACTGTTAATTGTTTTTTTTTTATTTTTTATGTGTATACACTTTTTTGAATAATTTTTATATTTAGCTAAATTCACAAGACATCCATTCATTTTTATTTGAAACCATGTTAATTACAATGTTAAAAACATCCTTGTAATGGATAATTCTTATATTTAAAATAAAATGCTTTATTTTGTGAGTAAGGTAAACACGTTAAAGGATAAAAAAATTGAAATTGACAGACTCTTAATAATTTTCAAAAATGGTTCTTATCTATTTGTACATTGATGAGCATGGTGAAATTTTGCCTTCGAAATCAGGTGAATTGTTAAATTTTGTTGCAGCTATCAAATTCGAACTCCTCGCAAGTGATGCTGCAGAGGGTGGGGTTTCCCCTGTCGGGTAACTTCAGTTGCGAAGTTTCAGCGGATGCGCCTTCGTTCTCGACAGCGATAACATCCTCCTACATGGACGTCGTTGGTGAGTATCATACGATTACTCCAATTAATTTTCTTATGTTATTATCCGGCAAGAGAATTTTGAGCGCATGCAGCGGCAGGGATCCTGTCTTGAGACGCTTGCAAGCTCTGCAGTATGTGTGCTCACTTGTAGTTGTCCTTCCGCTTATTTGATAAGCTACACAATATTATTTAATGGTAGAATACTTCAAATATAAGAGCTTCACTAAAAATAATAAAGCAAGAAAGTTAACATAACATCAAAACAGTATTTTCAGAAATGCTGTGTAAAAAAAGAAGTATTTTTTTATTGTATTACAGTGAGAATCTGAACATTTTCTACACCTAGGCATTAGATCAAAATAACTCATTATAACTTCGTAAAAATTAAAGTAAAGTATTATATGTTGCGTCCGTAGCGCAGTGGCCAACTTATGTTGAAATACCTCCATTATAATATAATATTATTCACATTGCAAGCTGTTAAAAAAAATAGTAAAAATAAATATTTTTTCAAATTAAATAAGATGTCTAATATTATCATTTAAATAATGTTTACTATCAGTGTAAAACATTTGTTATGCGAGTACTGTTTATTATTCAGTCGACCGTTTTTTTTTTTTTTTGTTGATAAATAATATATATGGATGGTGCAAGACAGGGCTAGTAATTGTCAAGTGCTCTGTGTTTTCCACGTTTTTTTTTTAAATCAGATGGGTAAGTGGGAATAGGAAAATTCCGAAACATCCTAAACTTTGAGGATAGACTCATAAATGGATTTTTTTGAGTCATTGAGCATTGGGATTCGAACTCGCAGACGTAACCAAATAAGTCAACGTTAACCAATCGGGTAAAAGTACTGTAAGCTCTTTTGTATTTAAATTTTTAGTGTTTATGGCGATAACAAACATTATTCAATATATCTTTAAATTAGCTTAAAAATGTAAACTTTATTTAATAAGTGATCATTCTATTAAAGTTTGAATAATAGTACATCATTATTCATTGTTCTAAATATATTTTTGATTGATATTAGATTTAAATATGTTTTATTAGAAATTCCAGTAAACGTATGTTTTTTATAGTAAGTTAATTTTTCATTTCATTTCGGAAAATCAGTATGCCTTTTTATAGTTAAAAAAGTTTTTTATAAATAAAAAAGTATGTACAAGATAGTTTATAATATAGGTTAAGTATAAGAAAAGATTCGTTGCTGGAAGCGTGAGGTCAAAAATGTATTTAATCGATTTGGGCAACGTTTTCCGTGATAGTTTCGACACGCCCCTTGTTGGAATAGCGTCCTGCGACATTTTCCGAGCAAGAATGTGACAGGAACAGGTGATAACCTCTAATTAGATCCATCCAGAGCCGATGCGGGGTAGCCAAAGTTTGCTAAAAGGACCCGAAGAGTAAATAGAGTGAAAAAGACGTCGTAGTGCTGCGAGGACGGCGGAGGAACCGACCCCGAGGTGGATAACAAAATTATCGACTAACGAGTCGGTCGAACACATACCTACGTGCGAGCGGCTGACACATTTGCCAGAGCTAGTTTGCTAACGGCATTTCGGAGCGAAATTACTTTCTTGCTTCTTGAAGCGCGAGTAACATCTTCCGAGGGTTATCTTGACCTTACAAAGATTTACTCGTGTAAACATTGTTCTTCATGCTCTTACTTAGAACATTCAATTATGCTTTACAATCAGAACCAATTTACGAACTATTAAGCCCACATTCCTTTACTGAATGAATCAAATCGTCAAAGTGTATACATAATACACATTAAGAAATAAAATGTAAAATATATATTCAATTATACATGCGTCTTTATATAAAACTGCAGCCAGTTGTTGTTTAAACATATGCATAAACGTCTCCCAGTCAGTACTTGAAGTGTGTACAGTTTAAATACTAGTTTTTTATTGAAAAAAGAATGACATTTTACCATTTTTTGTCAAGAATTAAAAAAACCACAAGTAATAAGTTTCTTTTTCTAATAAAATATATAAATATTTAAAAAAATTCTCCATTGTAATTTTATAAAATATAAAACAGTATTTGCTCTTCTACAAATATTATGAATAAACAGTGGTGGCTATTTTTTTTGAATAAATTACATTACAGCTGATGTAGTTAAATATATATATATGAAATAAATGTGGGTTGACAAGTAGAAACGAATTTTACTCTTCAGTCGATGACATGGTTTGTAGGAAAGAAAAATCGTTTGATTGTCTCTATTTGGCAAAAAGTGAGCTCTTAGTAACCCACCAGCGTAGACCGCTTTCGCTGAATACACCAATGGTTTTTTGGAATTAAACAAAAATAATCCAACTATCCCACAACTACTAGATCATTTCAGGACTTATTTCAGTATTTACTAAAAAAGAATAAATCACCTCGATATTTTCATCAATAAATAGTGTGTGGGTCCTTGGTTTAACTTTTCCTGTTCTAAGCTCAAGAAATGCGACCTCAATACCCACATTTTCTTAAATATCTGTTTTAATATGGGTGATACAATGTTTATAATTAAAGTATTCTTATACCATAATTTTTTTGACCTTTTGTAAAAGAAAAAAAAATATTCGATCCGTCTTTATCAAATAAAACAGAAAAGAAAAAAATCAACATAATAAAAAAGATCCTCGAAGTAGAACAAAAAACGGATTGATGTGTACGAAGTAAAAGATAATAATTTATGTATCCTGGAATACTATTCTCAAAAAATACACAATATCTTACTTACATCGATGCCTCATTTTATATAAATACGCAATTACGAGATAAGCGCGCGATAGCGGTCGCTCGTAAAATAGCATGTGCAATGATTGGTGAGCTAAATCTCGTCAGTTGCGATTTCATAAATGTGCTGGGATGACGTCTTTTTTACGCGCAACTTAAAATATGATAATATTAAAAAACCACGGATTTTTATAAAAAAATGTATGAGGAAAGCCCTTAGACTATTTTTTTTTAATTCATAATAATAAGGCCAATTATGAGGAAATCACTGGGGTCCCTAAACGACCCCCATCGGTCGAAGAAAGGTATTTTTCTAGTCTCTGAGCCGCGAGAGTTAAGGCATATATAGGCAACCACCGGCCCGCCGAGCTATTTTGTCCGGCCCTGATTCATCTCGACGAAATATTAGAGAAAGAAATTAATAGTTTCAGGAAGGGATTAAATAATGGAAATGACACGGGCGCTTGCAGTGGCTCCACTCTACTAGTTCATGATCACCATTATATAAGAAATAGCAACGTGTTTTATTTAATTTATTATTACTTTATTATGTTTAATAATTTGGTCCGGGCCTTTACTCGGAGACAGAATGATAATTTGGCCCCAGGCCTAGGTACCAGGTTACCCATGCCTGGTTGAAGGTGTCAAACCATTTTTAAATAATTATAAACTCACGTTTAAAATAGATTATTCAATTATGTATAAAGCAATTGTTCAATATAAATTGGCAGGAGCTAAAAGCTTTGATTGACTGACAATCCGAATAAAAATTTACATATCGAAAACAAAATGCACTACATATATTAAAACCGGTTTATAAAGTATGTTGTCAACGCATAACACGCTTTATGTTGCGACAAAAATGCAAATTATATTAATAATTTTATAACGAAAATCATAAAACATTGATGATGAAATGAATACCGTGCCGAAAATAAAGCTTTGAAAGAGAACTTAATTGATACACATTTTTATGTATTGAAATTGTGCTGCATAATAAATCTATTCAACATAGTAATACAAAATAAATAAATGATTGATGGAGCATTATAAAATGAAAGATTTTTTCATTTATATTAAGCAACTTACATTATAATAATGTTATTTTGAGAAAAGATCAGGAGGATTGTTTGAAATCACGCGACGTTTTGATATCGGTTCGGGTTTGATAGTTAACGGTTGTAATAAAACATTGATTTTATTTCAAGACTATAACTAAGTTCCTTAATGATTTTTACTGCCAATTCTCTGTGGAAAGGTAGTATATTAAAAAAATATCACCATTATCAAATGATCGCGACGAGCAAAATCTTGGTTTATTTTTATTATACATATGTACATATATTGAATATAGACATGGTTTTTTATAATTTTAGAAATATATTAATCATTCTTAAAGTGAGTTATAAAAATGAAAAATATTTATTTGTAGCACATTTTTCATATTGATCGTCAATTTTTACGAATAGCGATGAAGTAAAGAAAGCTTAAAATTATCGTTGTGCTGTGAGGTTTCTGACAAATAACGTATTATAAAATACTGTTTAGAGCCCTCTAGTCATATAGTTGTCGAGTACTATGGCGCAGCGGTGGGTGTGGTGGGCTACCGTGTCGGACGTCACGGGTTTGAGTCCCAGTACGAATAGCATTTTTTTAGATCGATTTCTGTTCAAAGGCATGGGTGTTTTTGATGTTTAGAAATTTCATTCCACCCTTTCAGATCCTTTAATTAACCACTAGTCCTGCTTTGGCGTTATCCTTCTATCCTTTTTTTGAATAAGATAGTTTGAGCGACTGAGTAACAAACAGTTCTCCTTGAGATACTTCCAATAGGAACAAAACAAATTCCGTTGAGATACCTCCATTAGGAGGCCAAATGCTCTACATTGGGAGCGGACATGGATTAATAAATTAGAATATTGTTTTCCAGGCATGTGATCCTTGAGGTATTTTTATGTTGTAAAACATTTTTTTTTAAATATTTTTAAATAGCATTACCGCTCGGAGCTCCTGTAATAGTAACCGAGCGTCCTAACTACGAGCCGGGAGACATCTTGCGAGCGAACTGTACGGCGCCTCCCTCCAGACCGATGGCCAACCTCACATTCTTCATAAACACTATGCAAGTAAGTACATTGTTCAAATTGTATTTGAGCAGCAACAGTAAATCTTTTTTAAAACCAAAAAATTCGCACACAAATCGTCTGAGCTTAAAAAGAGATACATAAGAAATTATTATAAAATTTTATCTATAGTATGAATTCGTTTTATGTTTTTATTCTAAAAGCTTTTAATAAATTGACAACAGCAATCAAAATCAATATATTGAAGTGAAGAAGTATATAAAGAATGTTTAAATAATTAATATTAAAAATATAACCTATCAATAAATGAAAAGCGCATGCTTTATATTTATCATGTGTGTTTGTTTCTTAACCAACATGAGATTGAATGTACATATTGTAAACATATCTATAACGTACATATGTAATGTTATATATATGTGTTGATTCTAATCACATCATAATAATAAACACCCTCTTTTAAATTACCAATAACTTGTGTGTCGAGAGTAATCATATATTATGCAAAATAAATGCAGTTTCTGAATGAAAAAATATTTATTTTTTATTTCAGCTATTTTCTCAATTATTTACGCAATTCATTCAATGATGATGTAAAGTAAAATATCTTTATTTAACCAATTAATTTGAAGCATAAATTTAATGTTATGATAATACTTAATTACTATAAGAAGTGAAATAATTTCTTCTAAAATAATGAAGGTACTTTATTTTACAACTATGTATGTACTAAATTAACACTCCGTGTATTGTGAGTTTACCGTACGGAAAATTTCTTTGCCATTTCACTTTTCCCTTTTCAAATTCCGATATTTGAAGAATTTTATCACAAATTTAGATATAAGTATTTATACTTAATCGGAATTTGGAAGACGCTATAAATAGGTCACAAAAGATAAATTAGGTATTGAAATTTGCAAATTGTATTTTATCTTAAATTAAAAATCATAATATTAAAACAAAATAACGTCGAGTAGTTAAATGAATTGTTATTTTATTAAACATAATATATGTTACGTGATATTTAGCTGGCAGCATTTGAAATATACGCCAGTTATGTCTGTATTGTATTTTAAACGTGTTCTGAGAATCATAATGATTTAATTTGATATAGTAATGCGATAATTTTACTTTTACGCATAATTAAATCGAAGTGGGTTTTCACAGATAAGCCCAGGACTGCTTAGGCATCAGCCGGTGGAAGATGGTTTATACAAAGCTGACTTGTCGGTGTCGCTTCTACTTTTGACTGAACATTACGCCGACGGTTCACCAGTGTTAAGGTGCCTGGCGAAGGTACGAGAACTGTATAACGACATCGCGGAGCTCGCTCTTCGAGAGGCAGATGGCCCACCAAGACTTGGGAGAGGTTAGTTTTGGATAATTTGTAATCAAAACTATTCAAATAATTTCAAGATAACAAAACTATATACATTTAAATATTCACGATTTTTTCAACGCAATAAATCTTTTAACTTTAATGTTATAACTAACAATTTACTGTACTGAACGAATAAACAATCTTTTAATTTTTTTTATAAATTTAAAAGATACGCTTTTGTCATTAATTAATAAAGTCGATGTTAAATTCAATTAAGATTGAGCGTACTTTAAATTCTATTCTTTTTAACGGTCCGAAACCATCATAATTTGTTTTTATGTGACCAGATATAAGAAAAAGGTTGTGCATGAATTTTTAAAATGAAAACTGATGTTAATTAATATTTTTTATTATTTTCTAGTGACTTCAAATGCTTCTGCTAAAAATTCCGTCTTCTGTGTGTACTACCAAATTATATTGACATTATTTATCTATAGCATTATTCAAATGCAAGTGTTAAATTTTAATCGAAAAAACATAAATGTGATTTAGATGTTAATTGATGTGATACCGAACTGAGTGTAAAGAAATTACACAATAAAATATAAAATAAAAAGTATACAAACGTCGAGTGTTTATTATTGAACAAAATATGATTAACTGTCAATATGATGCATTCATTATACAGCGTTTTTTTCATTACATTACTATTATAAACTTTTAACTGTATGTTGATAATGTAAATTAATTTAATGTTAATTGAATATTACATGTTATATATTATAATAAATGACCTATAGATTAAAGTATAACAAATGCCATTAGCATTAAATTTGCTAATGTTGGTTAATACAATTACCATTGGGTGAAAATAAAATATGAAAAACATCGCATTATTTTTTAAATGTCAATAGAATAGTTGATAACAAACATATAACAATCTAATCAATTTTTTGTTTTTATTATATAATATTAACTGTATTTAAAAAAAGCATTTAAAAGGGAGTTAATAAGCTTTTCGTTACCAAAATAGTATTTCAATCTTCGCATATTATTTTTAAAAAAGCACTACAGGCAAACAGTCAATAATACCGGTTTTGACAATCATAAAAGCCTGGCATTTAAATATTGAAAGTTGTCGGCACATAATCGAAATTTCAATGTCATGAATCCACTTCATATTTATTTATTTGTGTTTAATTATCATTTTTTTTTTAAATTTGAAAAGATTCCAGTCAATACTGATAAATATATGAACTTCAGTAATAATAAAAGCCAAAGTTAAAATTGTTTTTTTTATTAAACGCATTTAATATGAAAAACCAGTATTGATTTAGTATTCTGATAAATAACTAGTCAAAATGACGTATCTTATTTATAATACAGTAGATATTTTTATTCCAAATATATAAATATTCAACGAGTACTTCATGATTAATAACATCTTTATTGTATCATTAAAACATTAATCATTATTTCACTCTTAACATTGTAAAAATATGACCCTCTTGACGTAAAACTAAAAATGCATTCAGCTGAAATTTCGTTTCTAGATATTAGAAGGCTGCGTAGATATCTATACAAAATTATTATTATATTATGTTTATTAAATTTCTATAAAAGTACCGCTGATTTGGGATTTTATTTGAAATTGTGTGAGAAGAAGTTACCTACCCGATTATAAATGTAAGTTTTTAGAATATTTTTGTACAAATGATGCTACCTGAAATTGTAAAAAAATGCAATAAAATAACCACCACGTACTCTAAATATTGATTTTTACTTACTATTTACCTGAATATTATTTAAAGTTTTTAACTAAATAATTGAAATTTCGACACTGTTTGCTGTTGCTAAGGTAAAACATAACTAATTGAAATGAGCACACTTATTTTATCTCATTATATTTCATTCTCTTTCAATCGCTGCTGACGGAAGAGCGTGAATTTTATACTGGTGAACAATCCTGATTGAAGCCGGTTCACGAAGAGACCATATGTATTAGGACACCATACATATATGATTTAAAGATCCATGAATATTAAAGTGTTCCACAAATGATGTGTACATTTTATAAATAATCATATTATAATTTTGGATATTTATCCTTAAGTAGACGGAAATAACAATAAAGTATTTATCTAAGTCTTGAATGGTTCTTAATGGTTATTATTGTGGGAAACTAAAACACCCTTACTTTTTGTTTAAAAAAATGAGTAAGATTTTCTCTAAAGAGTATATATTGAGAAGAATGTCTCATTAAAGATTACAAAGAGAATAATACTTTAATTAAATATTTAAATAAATCTTCATTATTTTAACAAAATTAAATAAGTAAATTATTTATCACCAAACAGATTAGAAATAAAAAAAGCACTGGACATTGAAAATGTAAAATTTTATCATTGGACAGTGGCAAAAAGTTTCATGGTTGAATGTTTTGCTCTTTGAACGCCGATTTCAACACAAATCACTTAAATAAATAGTGTAGAATTTTAAACATTTTAAATGAAGTGAGTGCCCTTGATTTTATCACTCAAAAAAAAAAGTATGTAGTTGAAAAAAATGAAAAATAACAGCTGATTACAAAATATTCAATAGACATATTTCAATAAGGTACGTGTTCGAAGGGTAAGTGTGTGAATGCGCATTGTCATCTTGGCAGGTCAAAGAAAAGTAATTTTCCGGAGAGCACGTGTAAGAAATGGCAACTCTCGTCTTATTTCGTTTCGGCATATTGGAGACTTGCGCTGAATTATTAGAAGATTTTTAAATTTCAAAAATAAAAATATATAATTTATGACTGCAGCGAACTAAAAATGACTGCACTAAAAATTTCGACTCTTACAAGCTGCATTGTTTCATAATACTGAAAATGCCAAGATTACGTGAGAGAAATTTTCTAATTTCCATTTTATGTATGCACTTCTAAGCTGTTAATTATGTTTACGTGAAAATTTGTATTATTATAAAAGTAATACTTTTAAAATTTAAGATATAATTTATTATTGAATTGACGACAGTGATTTTGCTTTTTACTTTATTTTAAAAATAAATATGTAGGTATGTTGATATTTTATTTCGTTCATTTATTCACTTGAGACATGATTCCTAGAAAATTATTCTACGAGAACTTCTTATACAGTTGCTCAACCTCTCCTTTTAAAAAGGAGTAAGGAAAAATAGAATAGAGCTAGCCCTATCCTTTTTCGTAGGGAAACAGTAATAGTTGGCTTATTCGTTTTGTTTACCTCATTTTGATATTTGAATAGTCAGAAGTAAATTTTAAGCATCACATAAATGTATGCTTTCAAACAAAAGTCATCTGACAAATAAAACTATTAACTGGATCGTACTGGGACTCAAACCGTTAAATAAGTTAAGACAGGCAAATGTTTAAATGTAAGGATAAAACAAAATATAAGATGTCTCACCGGTTTTTTTTACTAGTTTACCAGTTGTTAAGTTAAAAACTATAATTTTAATTTTAAAATATGTCACTCTCTTAAGTCAAGCTCTTAAAATTAAAAATGTAGTATTTTTGTTTTCTTCTATGAAATTAAGTAAATAACAGTTTAAAAAGTTGCTCGCTACGATAAATTTTCTATTGGTTTTTCCTCTCCAAACATAATTGTATATAATTGTAAATGACACTGTTATTGTTTGTGTCTAGTCCCTTCTTCACATTTAGTGGAATGAAAAAAAAACTCTCCATTATATTTTGTCATTTATAATGCTATAATTATAGCCAATGCCTATGTTAAAAGTAAACATCTTTTAATAAAGTAAGTCTAATGATGCTTTTAAAAAGAAAAGAAACACACGTCACAACATAAAACACATATGAAATAAACGATAAGGTTAATACAATTTATATGTATACGATGAAAAATCATTTTTCGATTTATTATGTTCAAAAGCTAAATTTTATAAATCTTATACCTACTTTGAATGTGTTCTAAAGAGACGACGGAGCTGTAGAAGATGATAATCAAGAGCATGCAGAGACTCCCAGAAGACATTGGAAGTTTTCACAGAAGTCTCTGAATATCACGATTGAAACTCATATCAAAAGAATATTTAAGATAAAAAAAGAATTCATTGAAGAAGAGTGAGTGTTGCAGAATTAACGATGCATTATATTTGTAGCATAACAGTGTAGGCATCATCGTAACATTATAATTTAGATGTAGACTTACTTCGGTTTTACAATACGGAAGTGATGAGTCGGTTTAGGATTTCCGTTCGGTGATATATTGCGACAATATTTTTCCTTTAACGTTTCCTTGTCAACAAGCAAAGTTCGAGCGAAAAGGTAAAACCTCCCCACCAAGCTCTTTCCACAGAAATGTATCAGGATGTAATAAAAAACTAGAATACATGAATATAAATAAGATGCCGATTACCAAACCAAATGATGTGAAAATGTTTTAGCTTCTGCAAAACCAAAAGATAAATACAGACAATATGAATACTTCGCGTTTTATTTGCCCCCTAAAAACAGTATCTCTTAAACTTTGGTTTAAAGAGGTCGACCCTCTCAATAGTACATAAACGTATATGGCATGATTTAATATAGGAAAACCTTGAATCCAATTTTTTATATAAGCTTTGTTGATCGTATCGAAACAGTATTAAGCTGGGACAGCAAATATTATTTGATTTTTATGCGAATAGTTTTTTTTTGTAAGAGCTAAGGGAAATAAATTACGCGTGTGAAATACTGAATCTCTGAAATAAGATTCATCACAGCCATAATTCATAATCCTAAACATGGTTTTAGTACGTGTCCACTAATGTGCTACCGTATTTGGGTGCAACATTGTTATCCCTTGTTCCTGATTGAACACGTCTCCTTCTGAAATTAAGTGATTAGCAAAAGTTGACGTGTCTTTTTTCAATCTAAAGCTGCCATGTGATCTTCAACCTTTTTACATCCGCGGACCGGTAAAAATTGGAAAAATATTTCGCGGATCGGCTTCAACCAGATACACTTATTTACGTTCCGTCAACTCTCAACTAACGACTTTTCGCGGACCGGTGCCGATTCGCGGACCATAAGTTCAAGAACAATGATCTAGACAAAGATTGCAGTGCCTTTCTTGTACAAAATTTTATATCGGAAAAACCGAAAGGACATTGATACTAGATTATCAGAGCACATGGCAGCATTTAGATTTAAAAAAAGACACACCTATTTTTGCTAATCAGTTCAAGTTTATCAGTGCACTTGAACGACTGAAGATGCCGAAAGGCAAAACCCGGGTCGTTGGTCACAAAATTTGTGTGAATGTGCATAATTTGAACGGTTCAAATTTAGTTTTGAACTTGTCGTCTTGACTACGTAACTACGTATAATTGTTGTAAGCTTAAATAATTTGATATTTTAACTAAAAATGAAAGAGTACTACTATTTTAATTCAAATTCTTTCTGGAAGAAGTAGGCTAGTAAAAAAACATGATCAAAATGAGTTAAGTATATAAAATAAGTCGTAATCAAGTACCAATATTCAATAACTATTTTTGAAATAGTCAACAAACAATTTCTACATTTAAAATTTGGCCAGAACCCGATTCTCTAATGAGAAACATTTTCAACATGAGTGAATATTATAAATACGTAATTTCGCTATGAGTATATGTCACATATTAATATAAACTAAATAGGATTTGAAGAGCAAACTTTTGGAAACGATTTACTTTAAAGGCCATTACAAGCGTTCACATACTTTGGGATATTTACGATTTTTTTGTGTGAAAGTTTCATTCGCGTAATAAAAAGCTTTCGCTTGAAACCCACCGTTCCTATCTTTTACGCAGATTGAAAGGAGATAAGCAACTGTAAAAAACACAATTTCGCTATAAAGACTTTTATTTGTTGATATTGAGACGATTGACTTTTTCCAATTATGATAATAATGTCAAAATAACGCATTTATTTTAGTTCTACAAACCTTAATTGAGTTGGGAAATATTTCGGCCCTCGTAAGAACTATATGCGTAATAGTTATCAACTATAAAAAAATGTATTATCATTTTGACCATACATATATAATGAAGTAAATAACAATTCAATCAATATTATAATGATACCCCCAAAATTTAAGATAATCAAGTTTTTCCACCAATATGTTGTTTTGATGCAAGTAAAAAAGACAAGTAGAATTAATAAATTAATTTTAAAATAAATTATATCTATCAAAAAAATATTTAAATAAATAGAGTCACTTGCTTAAAAATAATAATTATTGTGTATGTATGTCGCCTGTGTGGTCGAGTGGTCAACGCTGTTGGCTTCGGCTACGGAGGGCCCGGGTTCAAATCCCGGTACGGACAGTTTAATAAATTGATTTTTCGATCGATTTATGAATTTCTGTTCAAAGACATGGATGTATGTGATGTCTTTAATTCCCCCCTATTACTCATCCTATCCTATGAACGGGGCGTATCGAGAGCGATTAGCTTACCACTAATCCTGTCCTAGCCCTATCCTTCTATTCCTACTCTCTTTGGAAAAAGAGAGGTTGAGCAACTGAGTAACAAGCAGTTCTCGTAGAAACACTTCTGTTGAGATAAACTCCATTAGGAGTCCATATGCTCCACATTGGGAGCGGACATGGTTAAAAAAAAAAATGAACGCCAGTTTTAAAAAATAAGTTTATGAAAATAAAATTTCACTAAAAACAGAAAATGACGTTTCTCATTCGAATACAACAAAAAATTGCTTGTGGTAATTAATTGCTTGTAACCAGCAGCATGACATAAAACTTGCGTCTAGCTAGGGTCTTCTAACCATTCGTTTTAAGTAATGTTACCATAGAGGTGCACTTATGCATATGATTCATCTGTTGATATCAATAGCAAATCTCACATAAAAAACAACACATAATTTCACAAGAATTTATATGATACTTGAAGTCACAACGCCAGCAAAGTGTCATAAAATTTGAAAATTTACCACTACGCATAATATTATTATTTATATATCAGTGATTTAATAATGTTTAAAATAATGAATTCTTTGTGAAAAAGTGACAATTTAATTTACCGCGTCTTATCACAGGATCATTTGAATAAAATGAAAATGATTCATTGTAAAGCTACACAAAACAAATAATATATGAGCTGTCAAAATTTTCATTTAAAAAGCTGCCTGGTCTACACTCTTGAAAAATAATAAAACAAAATTTATTTTTTTGATACATATTAATTAATTAATAGACCGATACTTTATTGAACGCAAACATAACAAAAGAAAAAATTACAGAATATTTTTCGTGCGTATAATTCGAAATAAGTATTCTGTTGAAATTCGAAAGAGTTTGTTCTGTTTCGCAGACAAATATTTATCAGGGCTTTGAACCGTTATTTTTTTCGTTCTGGTTAAAGTAAAAAAAAATATATCGGTTCGGTTTTTTCGGTTTTCGGTTCAGCTCAAATCCAAAGACCCAAGAATTTACCGATTTGCCCAAAATACCGAAAGAACAAAGAACCGAAAAAAAACCGATGTTTTTTTCGGTTCCGTTCCAGTTTTCGTTCCGGTAAAAATAACGGTTTTAACGGTTTACGGTTCAGTTTCGGTTTGAAGCCTTGATATTTATATTATCTTTTTTATTCAATGCACTTTGTCACAGTTGTAATTTTGTTACGGGAAGTAAATTTACGGTCGTTCGAGTGTAATCCAAAAAAACTAAGTATTATCATACTGTAAAAATGAGTTTAATTATTGTGAAATAGTTTTAATGGTACATTGGTGTGCACTTTATTTGTTTGATAAAGAAATAATCCTGTGACGCTGGACTTTTTGAAGTTGGGATAGAGCCAATGGAATCGAGTTGGCCAACCATTAAACTCTACAAACGAAGTGAGATTTGCGCAAAACGAATACCGCTGGGCCAATCATTCATCAGCGAGTGTGACGTCATAGGTGGTGCCAGTGACGTAGGTTTATTATTATGGATTCATAATAAAATTTGTTATGTATCAGGGTGATAACATAAAAAAATACTTAAAGAAACTATAATTATATGTCAAAAACATTTTATTTTGCCCAGATTATTTATTGTACGGACATTCGATCATACATTATTATTCATAATGTAGAAGAGAAATTTCAAAAATATGTATAATATAATGACTAAAGAGATTAATCATAAAAAAAGTATTTAGTATAAAATTAAAAACATTGCTATTCTACTGGTTGCGTAACAATCAATAACGCAACTATTAAAATAACAAAGTCATCAATGTAATTTGTTTTCGAGTATGAATTTTCACGAAGTTACCGCCAATCCGGAGACTTTTTTTGATTCGGCATTTTGGAATCGATTTTTTTAAGTCATTTAATTTCAAAAGTAAAAAATCAATAGGTTTTAATGATTGCCTATCTTTCTGAGAAACTTTTGAGAGATTTCACAAAAAAAAGCTTCCATTAAGCCGCTAGTTGCGCACGTACCGCGAGGTGCTTTATATCTGTCGCAGTGATTTATTTTGTACAATCTGGAGAGTCTTAATATACTTGTGGTGATCGTAAGTCAGCCTATATTGGAGTAGTGTATATCATTGTTGGCCGAGTTATTGGTTTATAGAGGATGAGTTTACTTTTTAGTGTAAGTTTTCTGCTCACATTAAGCACAAAATAAAATCTTGCTTTTGTTTACGTTTTTTATTCGTGGAGTGTATATAAAACTTAATTCTGCCATCTAAAGTCAGTCAACGATTTTGACTGGTTAAGACCACTTTTGATCTCTACCGCTTAGAAGAAAAAATTGTTCTATAGAGCACTTCATTCGATGATTTATTTTCATTGGTCAAGCCCACGTTGTCTGTGTATCTTTACTCAAACGATTTAATTGAATCTAAATGATTATATACGTTCTATTAAGACAAAAAATAAGAATAAACGAATTTTCAGCTGGTAAAAATGCATTCGAAAACATTTTTATTATAAATCAAAAAAGCAATCAAACATAATTGTCATAATCAAGGGCAAGTCCTAACCTCTTCCGAAAATATTTCCCTGCCCTACGTAAATTTTGTCTGTATTCGTCCCCAGAGATTAGTTCCTGAAAAACGTTTTCAGATTTAAAATTGGCGTGGGTACAATCGTTAAAGTGGCATTACAACTTTCTTTTTATATTACTCAATATATTATTTGACGGACAATAGTAATAAGTGCAAGAACGATTGGTATTTCCATAACGACTATGAAATGGAATGTTTTCATTTATTAAGCCTTCCGATTATGGGTTTTGAGAACGCCACATATCGTGAACTACGATTAATTTTCAGCTAGACTTTGCAACTTTGAGGGAGAGTGGCTTCTGCGAGTCATTGAAGAGAAGTTCAGTGACGCAACGTGACGTAACGTGACGTTTCATTTTGAACAAGTGACGCTAACTAGCGACCTCGTTATCACCCGCAGTGTACGACTCTATCGTTCACATTTGTTCGTCGGGGTGACGTTGATTGGTTTAAAAAATATAATTTCTGAGACACTTTTACATTTTTTTTATTAATATGTAACACAATTTTACTCAAACCGATGTTTTGATAGTCAAAATAATCACAATTGCTTTTTTTATTAATTGCCTATCTTATGTGAAAAGCGATTTTTTTAATGGATGGCTAGTTGCTTTTTTCATGCTTCATTTTAAGGTTTTAATGAGTTAAAGAGATATATAAATTCGTACTCAAATTCTTAAAAAATATAAAAAAATGTTAGAAAGAGTTTTTGAAAGTACTCGAGCCCTTGGCCATCGTGATGAAGAAGTCGAACGCCCAGGTTGATAAGGCTACGCCACAAGCATGATAAGATACATAAATATAACATAGTATGAAGAGATTAGGTGAGTAAGTTCAGATGTAAGGTAAAGACGAGTTATGAACGGTGGTTATCGTCGTTTCTAAACTGTTGTAATCTTCATCTTCGTCACCAAGAGTTTTGCTGTCAATTAAGAATTCCAGGTATCAAGCACTACTCCCAGCTTCAATAGTGTCACAGCGCAGTTGTTGATTTTCAAAATATTGGTAAATTTACACCTGAATATTAAAAATATTATATATTGGTAATCCCGGAATTAATGTCGTTTTTTACAGTAAAACTCAAATTTGATTTGTTAAATTATTTATTATTTTTTTAAAACAAAGTAATTACCAGTGTTGTCTACGACTCTTTGCCATCTATTTTCAAGATCTAAAATTCCTTTCTCATAAAAAGTCTTTGGTTTAGATTCGAAGAACTTCTAGAGACCTGTTTTTTTTGTTCCTTAATTGCGTTTCTAAAGAACGAAAAAAGTGATAGTCACTTGGTGACAAGTCCGGAGAATAGGGTGGATGCAATAAAACATCCCAGTCAAGGTCCTGGATCTTTTTTCGTGTAATGTCGGCAACGTGCGGACGGGCAATGTCGTCTTGAAGAATAACATTTCTTCTATTCATAAGAGAAGGTCTAATTTCTTGTAACTTTGTATTCAACTTGTCCATCTGATCACAATAGAGAGCTGCAGTAACAGTTTGTTCTTGTTTTAACATCTCATAATAAATCACACCTTTCGAATTCCACCACACATACAATAGGGCTTTCCGAGGATGTAGTCCTGCTTTTGGGGTTGAAATTGGTGTTTGACCACGATTCAACCATTGTTTTTTTCTTTTAATATCATGATATAGCTTCTTGGATAATTGATCAATGGTCATCGTCGGATCTGCTTCAATTTCCGCCATTAGGGCTGCTTCATCCACTAGACTGTGCCGTCCACTTCGAGACTCATCTTTCAAATCGAGATTGGCTGATCGAAATTTTCTGAACCATAAATGGCACTTTCTTATGTCTAGTATATCACCGTGAATCTCACAAATGGATTCCGTTGCTTCTTTTGCAGTTTTTTTTTTGAATGAAACAAAAACAGCATACAGCTTCTTGAATGTGTTTCCTAAGGACACGTCTCTGACATTTTTTAGATGGGGTAGAATTGTTTTTTTTTTGTTTAAAAGAAAGGTAAGGAATCACGAAGAAGAGAAAAATAATAACACACGTCTTTACTGGTCAACAGACCCAAACATACTAAGTCAAAGTTGCGTATTGAAAAAACGACATTAATTCCGGGATTACCAATAGATGTTGAGCAGATTTTATAAAACAGCGGCATATGCACGAATCGTTAAAAGTTGTATGGTATATTATCCAATCTCACAGTAACCCTATTAACCGTAGCTAAGTACTGAAAATGTTGGGAAAATTAGAGCAATTATTGTACAAGAGGTAGCAATACATAATTGGTTTGTTTTTGCCATCCACGTATTTTTCTCAGTGAGACTCCACTAGTAAATCTACTCATCTGATTTTGCATGCTTCCGAGTTCAGCTTACAATTTTTAATTTGAGGAACATGATATTCGTGAGATTTTTTAAATAATATTTTGTTTACTTTTGAACGATACATTTTATATCAGCTTATATTTTGACTATACAGAAACAATGTTAGCACTAAGTTGGTGATGAATATACCTCCGTGTAAAAAAGTGGGTGAATCAAATAACATAGTTTTACAAAATATTTATAGAAAAATAGACCTTTTTAAGGTTAACTTTAATTTTAACGAAACTTTATTTGATTTTTCCAAAAAAGAGCCTATTACTTTTAACTAAAAAAATATTTATTTACAAAACAACAATTTTTGTGGACCAAAATATATTGGTCAAACAGGGAGATCACTTATTAATATGAGAGTAAAAGAGCATTACGTATCTGTCAAAAAGAGCGACAAATGTTCTTTCCTCGAAACTGTTGGTTTCTGAATGACCATAATTTAAAAAACACTTTACACACAAAATATATACTTAAATTTATTTAATTAATCTTTCAAATAAGACTTATTAAAAATAAAAACACAAATTCTTGCTTAATTCAAAATTCACTGAATGAGAAAGCTGTTATAAGCATAAATGTTTCATAAAAACAAACGTTTTATAAAAGATTTTGATTATTTTTCAACATGTCCGCTTCCAATGTAGAGTTTAGAACACGGGTCGTCAACCTGCTTCGTATCGCCCACTAGTGGGCGGTGTGCGAATTTTTCTTTACCCAAAATCTTTAAAAAAATATTTCACCCATCTACTGGATTGAAATACAGCGATGTTGGTAGGCGGTAAGGAAATTTTACCATGAAAAAAAGAAAAAGTGAGCAGTAGGCATGAAAAGGTTGACTACCCCTGTAATAGCACAACGGAAGTGTATCTACGAGAACTGTCTGTTGCTCAACCTCTCACTTTTTTCAAAGAGTGTAGGATCAATTTATAAAAATATCCTTTTCAGAAAAGTATTCCAGTTCGTAATTAAATAAAAAAACTGATATCTTAAATTTCATAAAATAATTATTTGTAATAATTATACAAGGAATTAGAAGTTTATATCTTATAATTGCTGTAAAAAAAACTCGAATATCAAGATGATTTCTAACATCTTTACATGTACAAGATGTACAAAAAATATAACAATAATTCCAGCATTCCTTTAAATCCCTTTTCACTTCATCTCACAATAAAGAAAATACAGTGCAGGGTTACCGAGAAAGCACTCCCAAGAAAAGTTTGTCCGTCGAACCTTTCACACTTACCCACGAGATTGTTTATTATGCTTCTGATTTCTTTTACGGAATCTTAAAACATTTTCCAGTAGGCAGTAGGCAGGTAGGGGGTAGGAAGAGGGAGCGTCGCGGCACGACGTCCGTCCGCAACAAGACGCTGTTATTGAAACTTTTAAATTCACCCCAGAAACACTTTAAAACAGATTTAAATATTAAGCGCCCTTATATAAAGCAACAGGAAATTCTTTACATTTACTTTGTCTTATTTAGCTAAAATGTATTATTTTGAATGCCAAATTTTTTTTCATCGTTGCTTAATTTTTATATTATAATACAATAAAATATAAAGTATAGTGTCTTTCTATTATTTTAAAGATAATAAAAAAGTTTATTGTTTTCTCATTGTTGTATTTATTACATGTCATAAGATTCTGAGTGATAAAAACAATTATAACGAGAAATTTAATAAAAACACGATATTCCTTTGTATTTTATTTCCACTTTATTTAAAAAGGTCAGGACCGGTTTCGGTCATAGCGAGCATTGTCAACTGATAAGAAATATAATTCAACAGTGCTATTGATACAAAAATAATATTTAATGAAACCACGATATTCCTTTGTATTTTATTTCCACTTTATTTAAAAAGGTCAGGATCGGTTTCGGTCATAGCGAGCATTGTCAACTGAAAGGTGTAATATTGGTTATTGGTAAAAGGTTTCAGTTTGTTTTCGTCAGTTCAATCAGTTGACAATGCTCGCCATAAGCGAAACCGGTCCTGACCTTTTTAAATAATAAGGAAATAAGTACAAAGGAACATTGTGTTTTTATTTATTTACTGACTTTCCACCAAGAATTGACAGTGAACACCCTAAAAGTGAGTAATAAGTAGTTTTGTGCTATATGATTTTTAACCAGTTATGGAATTGTGACTCTATCATGTATAAATACATAAATACATTTAAAAGATTTGAAAAAAAATCATTTTTTTATTTGCATTGAAAACTATGACTCGGAGATTTCTCGAAATGTCATGTACTGAAAAAAATATTTATGAAAATGACTTCGTTATGCTAGACGACAGAGAGCTCTAAAATCAATAAAATTAATATTAAATTTGTATTTTTCTGAAAACTTGTTGTTTTAAAACGATATTGTTTATTCTTGTTGTATTCTTGCAAGTATAAATCCTTTCAAGGTCAGTAGCATAAATAAAAGGAAAACCCGTTTCCGGCTAACGCCGGAAGTTGTTAAATTTTTCAGAGCCTTTTTACGTTTATGTGCGTCACTGATGCATGGATACATTTTAAAATGGAAACTTCCTGTTGCTAGATTTATTTATCATCGTTTTATTCTGTCGGTATGAGTCTCACTCGCGGCTGGGATAATGAAAAAGATATTCAATCTCAAAAAATTCTACAAGCATTTGATTCGGGCCTCTTTCCAATACATTTGCGTTCTTTACATTTAAATTTGAATACGAAATGAAGGCCGATTCCAGACACCGCGGATCTTGCTTCCAATTTCTATTTCAACGTCGTTCGCCTCGAATTTTATCATTTTTTTAATTCAAGCGAAAAACGATAGAAACTTTCCAACCCATAAATAGCCGAATATTCCGAGAATATATAAATATAAATTATGTTTTAACGATGCTGTGCTATCGAGACGGCAGAGAATAAAACAACGGCTACATAAAATATCAAATTATAAGCTGTTTGCCGTTTGAAATTGGCACTCATATTAATAATAAATATGTTATTGATTACATTACTATGTACAGAATAATATTTATCATATGAATAAAAGTTCCCTTTTAGGTGTTCACTGTTAATTTAAATTAGTTAAATCATTGTTTTATTTTTTTAATGAATAATAATTTTCTTATATAAATCACGTAACACACTATTTCGCCATTGCGTAATATTTTTTCTTAGCAGAGTGGTTTTAACAAACAAAAAATAAACCAAAATAGATAACACCAATATTGCAGATAACTATTGACTTTGATAGCCATCGTCAAAAATAGTTAAGCAATATACAGTTATAAATAAAAAATATTTGCGACTCCCTATGATTTGAAATTAAATAATACTACAAATAAGTATTACAATTCACATATTTTTACGTATAATTTGATGCGTTTACCTAAAATAAGCCTTACGAAATTTTTTCATCGAGAAATATATTTTTTAAATTCTTTGATAACAACTTGTTCTTAAATCATGTTAATGACTTGTGTGTCTAATGTGGAAAGATTTAATGTTTATAAGATCTTTTTATACCATTATTAAAATAGATAAGTAATATAAGTAATGATATCGGATGAAGGTGCTTAGCGGAGTTTCATACTATTACTTGAATACCCAAAGATGTCGTGAAACCTGTATCTCGAGTTGTAAGTTACAAAAAATATGGAAAGGTTTCCCAACTAAATAAAATTTGAACTATTGACACAAAAAATAACAAATTTATAATTATAATTATTATTATTATTATTATAATTTATAATTTTAAAATAACAGAGTTTTATCGATAAAGAAATAACTTCCTTCAGTTAAATTTTTTTGCCCCAACTAAATAAAATACATAACATAATTTGGTATTGAATCTAAAAAAGCTGCTTCTTAAAAAAAAATTTTGGTATTCATCTTATACCATATCAAAACATAAAATTTTAAAATTGTGATTTCATATTTTTTTTCACCAGAGACAAAAAAAAATTTGAGGCAAAATTCTTAAAATAGTCGCATCAAATTACTGAGTATTTTTATTTATATATTTTTTTTGTGAATATCTTTTTCAAGAAATAATATAAACTATAAACCATGAAATAAATAATAGCGAAAAAAATATGAATCAGAGAAGAGGTGAGTTGAAAATTTATAAGAACCAAAAATATGTCGGAAAAAGGAATGGAGACTTTTGAAGAAGTAAAGTTGATAATGAACCAGCATCATGATATTTCCGGCATGCAATTAAAAGTCAAACAAAACTTTGTGCCCAACGAATAATAATTACATTTTTTCCTTTGCTAAAACCTCACTTGCAAATAATTTAATTGAAAATATAACTTAAGATTTGTTTTCGCTAAACAATTTTAATTGGTAACATAATTAAGATTGGATTCGATATATTATTTTGTTGACAGTATTTCAAATTTTTAATTTTACTAATTTTTCGATCTTTGCTTAAATTTGCGCAATATGTGTACAAGACAGATTTTGTTTTCAATGAATCAGTAACCTATTCTAGGCTGTATGATTATTCAACTAAAAGCTTAATGGTCCTCCAAAAAAATAAATATCTAAATATATTCATATACCCAGTAGGAATTCTTGGTATTCGCTAGGGCTTATACAAAAAACCGACATTCGAAAAAACTGGTTTTTGAATGTCAATGTTGCTGGAAAACCGGTTTTATCCGGTTTTCGAAGTTTTACAAACAATGTATAATTCAACTGAAATAGCGAAAAAAAGTTTTTTTTTTTTTTTATATACATATATATTAATACATATATACATATACATATATAAATTATATACATATATTTTATATACATATATATTATTATATTATACACGAAATATATTTTTGTTGTCTACATAGACAACAAAAATATATTTCGTGTTACTCTTCAGAAAATATGATTTAAGAAAACACAAAGCGTTCACTGATCGATCATTAATCGAGTCGCATTCCTGTATTGTTAATAATAGTAGTATGTATGCATTGTATACTGAATATTAAACTATGTACATATTATATATATGTATTTCATCTCGTTTAATTTGAAACCATGTCAAAATCATGTTAACATTTTATTATTTTTATTTAAATAATAAAAAATGTATTTAAAACCGGTTTTCGTATTCGAAAATTTAGCCAAAAAACCGGTTTATGAAAACCATCAAGCCCTAACGATCACCCAACCAATAGATTAATAAGATGTTCTGAATCCATATAGTTTAAATAAGCGAAACAGAGTTATGTTTGTGTATCTACTTTCATATTGAGTGTATAAAGCGTATAACTAATGTAATGAAACATTCATAATGTGATCATCCGAGAATATCTCAGATGTGGGAGGAATCAATCGCAGCTTATAACAAAATTATTTATGTATCGTGTGCACAATATCTCCAGAAAGTACTTGTGGAAAATATGAGCCGTCAGATGTATAAATAAGTACTCATAATAAGAACTTTATTGAACCTCCGCTCCGGTTCGCTCCGCATTCGACATTTATTCCCTCGCGAATAAGCTCTGAGTATTTTTAAACTTTATCCGCGCTTTATGAGAAAAAGTGAACAAGCCTTCGTTTCTATGAACAAATTGAAAGAGGTGTGCGTTTTATCTTTTGTATTCGCTTTCTAATAAATGTTTTTGAAATCTTAAGATCCTTATGGATGAAAAAACGGCTCATCGACTCGTGGATTTTGATGTGGAAGGGATGGTGACAGATTAGGTAGGCCCGATTTTCTTTATAAAAAAAACGCGCTCATCGGTGGCTCCGTATAATAAGATAGCTTAAGTGGGGTTACATATAAATAGTATTAATAAATCAGCCATATTGGATTTTTGGAAACGCACTTATATGTCACTGTCACCATCAAAAGGATTCAATACATTTTTGGATTAGGGATTCTGAAACTCGTTATTCAAAAGATAATGACTACTCTCATTGGATCACGAACAGAATCCTAGACCACCGTTCTTACTTTATATCAGCCGATCGTTTTTTTTTTGTATTTAAAAGTGCTACAAATAAATATATCATATATTTGACTTGACCATTCAGAGTTCTTCAAAAAAAAACTTAAGACGTTTTATAAAGTAGTAAAAGGTTTGTTACGTGTAGCAACACAGAACTAAGAATTGTCAAAGAAACCTATTTTAATGAAATAAACAATCGGAAGTAATATGAAATCATATACGATTAAAAAAAACACAATATTCATACAGAATCATTTTTTTTTCAATGAATGGCGAAAAATTCATTATTCACACCCTGAATTTTGTCGTCCAGTTGGTCAATTATATTTTTTTTGAAAAAAAATGTTATTCAAGTTGATTCAATTGATTGAATTTAATTTGACTTTCTAGAAATTAATAATCGATATGTTGAAAAAGTTTAAATTTAAATACACATTGTTTTATTAATTTAACGATGTAGCAAAATCAAGTATTTTGAACTTGTTTGAATACAGTGTGAATTATAAAAAGCTTCATTGTGTATTTATAATTGAGAAAGGATTTGCTGGCTCCACATTCACCTCAAAATATTTCATTTGCACGTGGCCGTAAACCAAGGCCGAATGACGTCATAATATCTTTACACTACGCTACAGGGTCGTTGTCTACTTGATCTACGCCATTTGCTATATTATTTTAAAATATTTTAAAATCTTAAATAATTTATAATAATATTATAAAATCACTATCAATGATAAAAATGTGTCATAATTGGTGGTAATCATCCAACGTTTTGGAATCACGGCTTCAATTACCCAACATAGTAATTTAATAAAAACAGAAAATATAAGTCAATAAACTCTTTTGCAGGATTCTAAGAAATAAGTTCGAAAGTTTTAAAGATGTTACTTTATTGCCATAATTTAAAGTCAAAATAAATAAGACTTTGTGTCAACAATATTTGAAATTTTATTTTAAATAATCAATAAAAAAAACATTGATCTTGTTGTTAACGACGCGGGTTTCGCCTTTCGGCTTCTTCAGGTTTTATCAAGTGCACGAATGTTTTTGAACGAAATGAACGAAACCCGAAGAATACAGCATTCAGACAATTCAAATTTGATATTGAAATTCCATCAAGCACCTACAGTCGAAATTCTAAATGATAAAACTCATTTAAAAACCATCACTAGCTTTATAAGAATGGCTATTTTTTTAAAATACAAAAATTTGTAATATAATACTTTGGATAAATAGTATTCTTAAAATTATTTATATTCAACAGACATTTCATACTCCACAGTATTGATTTATTAAATACTAGCATAGTGAGAAATATAAAATAAGTTAAAATTTGAACGAACAAACATTGTTCGGTCATTTCAATTATTGTGTGAAATGCATGCTAAGTAGGGCATCTGATGCCGAAGCGGCTGTCGTGTAGGAAAGCAGGGACGAAGCGTCGTTGCTTCAGTCTCCACTCATTTTCCCGATCCCTGTGTCTTTCTTCCATACGTCGGGCATTACTCCAGTATAATTCGTACGTGACTAGTTTTACGTAACACGTTTTTATTAGTTATTCTCCCGGCATAGTCCCGGAGCGGAACCGTATGCCATTTGTTTGTTCCTACAACTGGTAAGATATCCGTTTTGTGTAGATTATGCGAGAGAATCAGCCATTCCCCCCCATCGCCACCTCCCTCCACTGTCCCATTCGGCCGGCGAACCGAATGATAGTGTGAAATCGTATTTTTCATAGCCATTATGTTCCCTACGAGAAAAACCCGCTATCGCTTTTTTATGTGTGTAGGTATCTCGCTTATCACTTACGAAATAAAAGTTTTTCTAAGTTGATAGCGTCCACATCACTTTGAAGGATTTTGTGTATTACCATATAGAGTGTTTATGTAAAAACAATACGATATATCACTTGAATCATGGTTGCTTACAATCTGGAGCACATCGACTATTAATTGATTTATTTAAGTATGTACTTGTAATGACTTAGGAAACAATACAACAGAAACTAAACATAGCCAAATCAATTTGCTCTGGCGACATTGCTATGTAATATAGGATAGCTTTCCGATGATGTCTCCTCTAAATTTTGTACACATTATATACTTCTAATGAAGTATTTCAACAGAATTTCATTTTCAGTCGCTCAACCTCTCTAAAAAGAGACGTTAAGTATTTACGACTTGGACATAATTAGTAATAAGCTAATCGCTTTCGCTGCGTTCCATCGTAATGATTGAATAGGTGGGAGGAGAATAAAGACGGCAGATATATTCTTACTATAGATCGTGATCAAAAAATAAATTGAGAAACGTGTCAGTAAAAATAGTTATTTGAAAAGTCAACGTACTGTTAGATTTTACCAGATTTAAGTAGATTTTGTGAGGAAAAGATACACACAAATAAATAATGTTGTATAGAAAAAAATATATAAATCATTAACGCTAAGTGAGTCTCTAAAAACGCGTATTTTTCTTTTTAGGGCTTAAGGTAAAAATCATGTAAATGTTACTACAAGAACGTTATTAAATAATTAAAAAAATATATTGATGTTTAAGTTGGTAATATACTGAGCAATACTCAAATTCAATTATTTCACATATCACGGTATAGACATATTATTATATATTTATTTATTTTATTTATTTGCCGTGCTTTGACGTAAAATGAAATGAATGGACCATCTATTAAGAAAAACCCAATATTCCTTTGTACTTACTTTCACTTTTATTAACCGAGATCAAGACCAGTGTCGCTCATGTTGAGCATTATCAACTAAAAATGGAAAGAAGTACAAAAAAGTTGTGTTTTTCTTAATATAATGCCTTTCCACAAAGTATTTAAAATGAACACCCTAAAAGTAATCTATAGTATACAGTCAAATATTGTAATGTAATGAAATAAAATTACCTAAAAAGTACGTGAATTTTATATTTATAGTTTAACATTTTTTAAAAGATGCCCTTTTAATATGTTATGCTTAAAAATTTTAAACAGTGTTCAAACAGACGTTGTGATAACGATACATATTTGGTAACCACCTATACAATTGCGAAGGGTAAAGGATAGGAAAAATAATTTATTTGTTTTAAATTACCTTAATTACGTAAAATTTTACTTTGGTGTCAGAAATTGTTGATCATAAGTGCAAATCAATGTTTTTGAATCATATATTTTTTTTATTTATATACGTTTGTTGACGTAAAAGCGGGTATAAAAAATGATCGTTGGTTTTGATATATCGTGTCTGTTACTCATTTATAACAAATGTTATTTATTATTTTCCCAAGAAAATAAGCTTGCAACGAATAATTCAGAATCTTCGCTTCATTACGTTTTCGTTATCATTCTGTAGGGTAAACTTTCAAAGCGCAATCATGTTTCGAATATATACAATTTTACAATCTTACATATACAAATTAACGCACTTAAACAAAACAATTTACTCTCATGGGAAACACGCTAGAAAAAAAATCTAAAAAATAATACATGATTAAATTATTTTTCATTATTATTGGTTATTATGAAGAACCATTGTTTTAGCGTAAACATCAAAAACTGCTACGAAAAGATGAAACAAGTAAAGCATTTATTATATGTAGATAAAAATAAACATCCAGATGTTATGTGTAAGCTAACAGCTGAAAAATTATATCTAAGCCACTTTTTCAAATGTGATGGTTTTTTAATTTTCTTTTTTATAACCAACAGAATTTATTTTGAAAATTCATTTAAAAATTGCCACTCTATATGTGGCTTAGACTTCATTAATAATTTATTGAATTGGCATTTACTTGGAGTTTTTTACATTTAGAGTTCTATCGTAACGAGGTGAAAAAATATCAAAGTATTTTAGTTCTACAAATATTATTTTATGCATGATTGATAGCCATTTAGGGTTATGCCTTTATCAGAACTATCTTGAAACTTAGATTAACTCAGCTTTATATACTCATCCAGTCTAATTTATATTGCAAATAATAGTGTTATATTGACTTAAGTTTTTCTTGTAACGATTAAAAATATAGAATTGCTTAAAGGAAATTAGTTTAAATTTAAGTGACTATTTTTAATAATTTACATAAGCCTCTTGTTAGAGTTTTGGGGATGGTAATTGATTGATATTTGTTTGGGCATTGAGGATGTTATTGGTTTTATTATGTATAATGATCTAATAAAACGTTTCTGACTGCTGTATTGATAATAAACACATACATTTTGGTATGACTTTATTCATATAGGCATTGAAATAGGTAAGCTAGTATGCCCGGCTTAAATCGAAAAATATAACGGTGAAAGAATGGAACCCAAGTGACTAGTTATATGGTACAAACATAACTATAAACAAACCCGATAAAATTGTATTCAGGTGAAAGGGTTGCGGCGCGAATTGGGTTATCTCGCCCCCTTCACTTGACTTATCTTAACTCAGACCCATTAAAAGTGACAGACGCCACTTCCTGCCTTCCATTTCTTATCCCTGCTTTCTCCCCCCGACGCCACTTTTTTCAGACACTCGATTTCCTTAATTCCCATTTTTAAGTGAAAATGAGCCGTGAAAAAAAACGAAATTTTCTTTATTGGCTTGAAATTCGGCCGGAAAGTGGTGGGAAAATTTACTTTTGAATTATATTTTATGATCACGCAAAGCCTTTTTCTTTTTTAAGGTGTAGTCTTGTGTAGAAGTTTTTATTCGTTTCATTGTATCTGTTATAATTAGAGTATAGTAGAATAACGTTATGCATGTGCAATTAAATATATGCAAGTAAATTTTAAAACTAGTTCGCCTAACGTGCGCTTCAGTGTGTTAATTGATTTAAAGAAAACATTTACTTAAGTTATTTTTTTAACTGTAAACATTTTTATACTTTTAAATTGGTTGCAGTATTAATTCAGTTGTCTTTAGGAATATTTTTTTTAACATTTGTTATAAGTGAAGTCGCTTAGCGTGATAAATCAATTGACAAACTAACCTCAAAATCGACATTATTAATTTTATCTCACTGGCAATGAGTTTACGCATATAATAAAATTGAATCTTTTTGAATTGTAAAAATTAAAGTCGTATTCAGTACTTGGTGGGTATTTAAGTGTCTTTACAGCCCTGATCACAAATATGTCTTCCCACGCAGTAGCATAATTTTAAAAATTAGACAATTGAGTGTAGCTTAACGAGTGCTTTGTTTTTATTCGAAAACGAAAACAAAAGTAAATGGAATAGATTTATTTTAGAGAGCACTGTCGCTAAATGTAAGCGATATGTCGTTATTTTCCATCAAAATACTTTGCTGATGATTGGCAGACGAAATAGATTCGTCAGATCCGTTACGACTTTTTGCTAAATACTGGATTTAAACGAACAGAGAAGCCTGTTATGAGGGTGAACGGATGTGAGAATTCTCGGAACTGTTTGTTATCTGATGTTTAAATATTTATGTATAATGCTGTATAACAAAAGATAAAACACGAAAGAAAAGAAACTTAACAATGAACATATTATGTTATACATTATACGTAAGATTAAAGAATATCTCATAATAAAACGCACACATGAGAAATGTTTATATTTTAATAAAAAAAACTTTTTATACCATAAATTGATTGACGCATGACGAAAATTGATTTTATCAGGTTACTTAGTTAAGTCTAAGCCTAGACCAGCGGTTCCTAGTCAATAAGTTGCGAAATATTCGCAAAAAAAAACAATAATCTTATCAGTATTTAATATATTCTCGCAACACTGTTTGCCATTACAAAAAACAGTTGTTGACGTTGGCTAATATAACACCATGATTTGATGATATTTAAAATTTTATCCAAAGCCAATTTTCACATTAACAAAATCTTATGTTGTTACCAATTCTGTATTCTTTATTATTAAAATAAAATGAATTTAGTCTTAGCGTGCGTTATTTGATAACTTCTCAGATGAAAAACTCTTCTCAGAAATAAATTGTAACAAATATGGTCGTAAAACTATTTTAAAGAAAACTTTGTAACGAAATTATTACCAATACAAAAAAATCGTGATGGATCTACCGTTCCAATCATCTACAAAATTGAAAATGTATACCTTCTTTTTATGTCTTGTATTTTATCGTAAATTTTATCAGTGACCCAATTTTGTGACCTTTTACTTCCTGAAAATTGATATAAAGACATATTCGTATAAAGTAGGTAAAGTACTTTTTTTACTACAATATTATGAGAATGTAGACCTATTGATAAACACTCACTCAACAAATTGTAAAAAGCTCTTAATCTCGGACAGTAAATTTGCAATGATAAAATATGACTGATTCGACAAAACATTTAAAATACCAATTTTAATGGCACTACATATTCTGTTTGATAGAAGTAGGTAGACGTGATTTTTTAGTTTGTCTAAAGCACAGCCCAAGAGAGCTTTTAAACTTTAAAGTACACCTCTAATTGCGAGTTATAAAGAAATTTTGATTCGTTTATCAATTGGTTAAAATATTGTACTATTTCTTTTTTCTCACTTTTCACTTACTTCGCATGTGTAAAACATTTTTTTTTATATCCTCACTGAGAAAATTTTGAATGATTTCTTATTAAATATTAATTTGTATGTTATAATTTATGAATCTCATACTTTTACATCGTAAAAATATCTAGAGTTTGTCGCAAACCCACGGAGAAATGATTTATAACACAAAGTAAAGAAAAAGTATAGCGTTTTGTTTCTTTACAGCAGCAGAACCATGCGGTCATACGACTGGCGACTTTATTACAATAGGAAATAAATAAATGATTCTGTGTGGATAAAACGCATGACATTAACATTAGCCCAGTGGGAATAAGGAGAGTAAAGTTTGTTGTTTGAGCTTCGGCATTTTGGAAGTCAGATGAAAAAGCAAAGCATTTGTATAAAAAGAGGACACTGCTTTTGACATTGAAAGATTAACTGATGGCTAGCGCTTTATTCGCTATTATTCTATTTCCAACGATTCGCTGCTTTCAATTCACTGGCGTTTCACAAATCGTGTTGCAATAAGGCTTAAAAGATAATAATAATTTGTATTGATTGATGAAGTGATTGAAATGTTAAAACTTTTTAAGAAGTATCATCCGACGGAAAATCGAAAAGTTTACGAATAAACTAAAATTTGATTCTAATTATGTAGAATTTTAAAATCAATATCCGCTGCCAACTAATAGAATTTCATCAAAATCAAACCATTGTTAAAATTAATCCATTTAGTCATCAATATCTTTTATCTTTGTGATAGATAAATTTATTTCGTATAACATATACACGTCAGTTCAAGTTCATCCGTTCACTTGAATGCGCGAAGATGACAAAAGGCGAAACCCGGGTCGTTAGTGACAAAGCTTGTGTGAGTGTAATTTGAACGATTCAAAATTCATATACAGTTCAATTTTAGAATTAAATCTAAGTACTTTTCATTGTTAGAACTCATACTTAGCATTTATAACTGACAATAAAAACAAAGCTGTACGTCAATGATTATAAATGAAATTTATTTGACTAAGAATAAATATGTTTTTGGATATTTTTGATAGTATTGAGCAGACAAGAAAGAAATAAAATTTAGGTATACATTCAACTTCATGCTTGAGTTGAAAGCAGCAAGGATATTAAATTGAATACAACATTTGTGCGCTACTGAAAGTACTGAGAGAATAAAATCAGAGCTCTTTGTGTCAATAAGAATAAATTGGATTTTTGTGACATAAAGAAAAATCACGCATGTAATGGCTTCTGTTGTATCATTTGATAATACATGAATTAATAATAAAAACGATATAAATGAAATATTTTTATGTCGGATCGAGCTACTAAAATACTCTGCCTATTTCAACGACATGATTTATTAGGGGCTTTTTATGAAAGGAAATATTAAAAATCATTCATCGTCATGAAAGTTTTTACAATTAAGATTCTATATCATATTATTATTTGATTCCATTAATTTATCACCACAAAAAAACACAAATAGCCTTTTCAATGCGGTTAAAACTAGAAATATATACAAAAAATGTAAAAAACATCTATCATTACGAAAATGACAATATTTTTTTTGCAAAGCAATAAATCCTAAAAAAAGATATACTGCCAGAAGGTGTTATGTGAAAACCTTGTTTTGTGTTAATTTTTATCAATAAATTTAACATCTCTTTTATTATGCACTGTAACTATGATTAATCTTTCTAACCACGTCTTGAAATTCGATATTGATAAATCACATATTCAAAAGTGTTAGGTTTATTATAGTTTTATTTGCCAAATACCTTTTACTCGAATTGAAATAATGTATACCTTTAATGTTTAAATAATGTAAAAATACACAGAATATAGTTGAACTTGTTTTTTAAGAACATACGGCGTGTTAAGGATCTGTATATCTACATTCATAGATCAAAACAGTTGGTTTTTAACTTCACGTCTTTTGCCAGTAGACGTGATATGTATTAAAATTTCAAATTAAAACTATTTAATTTAATATTGTTTGATTTAAAAAACTGCCACGAAAAGAAGTAATAAAGAAAAAATAATGTAATAATAAGTATACACATAATTTAATCATCACGGCCAAGTTATTTGTATTTGGTAGATAGAGCTTGAACATGAAATAAAATTGATAATTATTAAAATATCCCAACAACTTTCTTCTTTTGACATTTTTATATCAATGACATGACGTCGAAATATAAGTAACTTTATGCTAAAATTCTCATGCAAATAAATCCTTTTTTACTACATTAAAATTCTTCTTAAAAACGTTGTTATTCTACTTTTTGTGTAACTAAATAAGATGTGTGATTTGCGTCAATGAAAAGCATCTTCAGTCAAAATGATTAGATACATACAATTATTTGTTTAATAATTCATAATTACCACCGAATATAGAGGTAATCACACATTTTGAAGTCGTAAAGTTTTACTCAAATAATAAAAAAAAATATTTGTCATCTCGGTTTTTAATGATTTTATTTGAATTATTAGCAAGATTATTTTATGTTTATTTACTAATATGAAAACGTCTAGTTATCAAGCAAAATTACAAGGTTACTATTAAATTGCCAATCATTCAAAATTTCCACATAATCTATGACGTATCGACACTCAAATATTTTTCACTCTATCCAATAATGTAGTAGTGAAATACACGATGTTTTATCAAGTGCGTACTTCATGTTCTAGGTGCTTTCAACCAGCAAAGGTCTGCGGTATTTTTTTCACAGACCTTTCTGCGTTTAAGTGTTAGCCAGAAAGTAAAAAAAATGGTGGACACGTACAACATCGGTGAGTAGTACAAACACAAGGTCAACACTAAGGGACAAGTCAAGTAAGTTTGGACTTGTCACTTGCACAGATCTTATCCTGTGTCAGCTGGAAATTTATCGCTTCCGAGTTCAACAGACCTAAAAATACATTAAAAGAAAGAGGTAGAGTATGTCCGCTGTAACGGAAACAAAAAGATGGTTTATCTGATTGAATAGCTGTGAAGTAGTTTATTCTAGAGTCAGAAAAAGTTTGCAATATATGTATTTATAAATTGAGTTCTTAATGTAGCATTTCAACAGAATTTCAGAAGGATAAATGTTAGTCGGTTGTTTCCAAAAGGGTCATTCTATTGTTATTAGAAGAATTCTAAGAAAATATGGTTCCTTTTACGCTTCATATTAAAGTATCATAAACATATCGACTGTAGAAAAGAAAAAGGACTTAACCCAGAGCTTTTTTTATAATCACAGTTTATAAAATTTGATACACGTTCTACCAAAACGATGTAAGCTGAAAATGCCGACATAGTATCTAAAGTTAGCTTTTAAGTTTGAAAAAGAAGGACATGTGAAAATTACGACAAGGAAAAAGAACTTGAAAAAAAGTTTTTCTTGAAAAATTGATTAAATTAATATGAAGTAAAATAAAAAAAAACAGTTTATCAGTCACCGTGCACTTCAAGGTTGTGTACATTTCGTAATTTGCCTTTGACAGAAAATTATTAAAATACGTTTTTTGTGTCTCCTATAAAATTTGTTACGTATAGTTTACGTCCTTTTTCATTTCCACAGTCGATATACGAATTCAAAAGAGTACAAGATCAACCTCATGAAATTTATTGGACTGGTTTTCCAGTATATACTATTGAATTTACAATTGTGCCTAATATACAGTCTGTATTTTACGGATCTTTCATATTTCAATGTTTTGATATAGCTATTGAATATGACTTGATTGTTATTGATTGTTTTTGATTATAGAAAACAAACAGTTGCATTTGTTTTTAAAGCATTGCTTACATTTATGTTTGAATTTGAGATTGACCTAATTGTAATATTGAGATGGCAAAATGACTTTTCCATTTTTGTGAGAGTTTAACGAAATATTTAAATCAAACGCATAACATTGTACTACAGTATTGCACAAAACAAAATAGTAAATGTAGTTAGACAAAGTTGCACCAGAAGTATACGTCTTAATCTTATTTAGTACATAAGACCGTGCGCCGCGACTCAGCGACTGCGAGTGCGGTTTTACACTCTCTCTTAAGACTCGTTAAAGTTTCCAATGAAAAGCTCTAGGGTTAATCTCAATCTTATATCTTTATACTCTCTCCTAGATAACCGTTTTTTGGTGGAAATTTATTTTAAGAAAGAAAGATCTGCTTATTAAAAGTAATTAATTTTGTTGAAATCGCTATAGCGTATAAACCTTGAAGCTTTTTTAGTATTTATGTTTGCTGATTTCTCAAATAGTATGTATGTTACAAGATGAATTAAATTATACTAATCAATATATTGTTTAATTTGATATACAAGTAACGTATATGTATCTTCATTTATTTTTTAACTAGTTTTTAAATATTTTTTTATAAAAAGGATAATCTTTTTTTGGGTCTCAAGTCTAGGGCATTAGAGTAAATTAAATGACGACTTTTACAATACATATATGTGTACGTGGTTAAAAACATTTCCATGACTATAAAGACTTATTTTTTCAACAAATGATTACCATATATTTTTTTAGAATAAGCATTAAGGCTCTAAACCAGGGGTGGGGAACCTTTTTATTTATAAAGGCCACATTCATTTATCTGATTCAACATAAGGCCGCAGAAAAGAAAACGTTTACCGCCTCCTTTTTTTCGACTGTCGAACATATAATGGGTTGATTACGCTCTTTTTCCAAACACTTGCGAATAATTTTTTGATCAAAGTGAATACTTTGATCAAGTCAAAAGGCCGCACCAGAGTAGCCAAGAGGCCGCAGGTTTCTCTTCACTGCTCTAAGCCATTAAACTTTAACATTTTACTCGAAAACGAAATATGTTTTCAGATAGAGAATGCAATGGTTAATAATTTTAAAAAATCGATTAAGATTTCATAAAATATTTTTATTGTATAAATATAAATTTAAATTCGTTTGCGTCTGTACTGCATACCAAACAATAAATCTTTGTTTTGATTGTAATTGTAATGTAAAAATTCAAATTGTTATAGTTTATTTGAGATTAAAAGGTAAATTAAAATTAAATCCAGGGAATATATTTTTAAAGCAGAGATTAAGTGGAATATTACGTGTATTTAATAGGGTCTTAAAACAGTATTTTTATGTCTTCATCGTCGCTATATAAAGTTTCGTCAAACTGCACCGAAATATCAATTTCTTGAAAACAAACGCTCGAGAAGCCAACTACTTAGGCAATATTGAATCTTTAATTATATGAGACCATAATCCACAATTATATTCAAGTTTGACACGTCTTCAACGCGATACCAAAGCTGTTGATATATCTCTATTTGCCGACTTAAATGACGACATACACGGTTCCTATGTGCTTGACTAAGGATATAAGGGATAAGGGGTGTAAGGTGAAAAGGCACTTGATATTTTGATGAAACTCTTGTTGTCGTGTATTTTCAAAATAAATATTTCAGAACGTTTTTTAAATTTCCTTCATCGCACTAAAATAAAAATTGCTTACACTTCTTGATCATTATTAATTCCTAAAAATACTACATTTCCTTACCTAAATCCATATTTTGTTTAAAATTTGCATACATTTTCACTTTGAAATGTATTGTCATAAAATTTGACTATGGAGATTTTTATTGTGATGAAGGTTCTTATTCTGTAAGTAATTTCCTTTGGGATTTCTACCTCGTAAATACAATAATTACACATCTAAGTTGGTAAATCTTTCTTCTCTTCATACCTGGCCAACGGATACATATTTTTACATTTAATATCACTTATAACATGGGTTAGTATATACATACAAACCCCAGCGTTTATTTTTAATTAGGTCAATAGCAAAAGTATAAAAATGTGATTTGGTTACCAACATAAAACTTGCCTTGGGGTACAGATTAATATAATAAATAATAGCTACTCCTTAAAGTATTGACCATTCAATATTTTATATTGAGTCCTATTCAAAAGTTGACATTAAATACTGACCAGATAGCAACTTACTGAAATTACTGACAACAAATGTTACAAGAAAAATATAATTATTAGTCTTGAACGATTTTCAGCAAAACCTGCATAACATTTTTTTTCTGCTCAAAAACGTCTTGCTTCGTATCTTTATTTGAGTTGATACTATATTATATTATCATCATCGGATATTGCCACATTTTGTTTATTTAAATCGCCAACTGTGAATTCGTTTGACACAACCCCATCGAAAATTTTCATTAAACCTGATATTTTTTTTTACCAATTATGTATAATAAACAAACATGTATTTTTAATGAGACTGTTGTAATTCGAACAGGTTCCTAATCGGTTAATCGAGAAGCAAAAGTCCTTATCCATCTTGAGGAATATTGATGTTTTCTGAATATGGGTCAGGGTACTGTACGGTAGTAATGCTGAGATGATCTGATGACACTGATGATTGTGCCGATTTTGATTTGGTGATTTAATCAATCACAATTATTGTTTAAATTTATGATTAACTTGAAAGAAGACTTAGAATTTTTCTTGTTTGTACATATCGAAAAAAAAATATGACAACTGTTTTGTTTTTGCAGATATTTACGTCTTTTAACCATAAAAAAAATATTTTAAAATCTGAAAAACTAAAAGAAATGGATTATTTTTTTGTAAGATTCTTGTTTGAAGTCTACGCTATTAAACAAATGCTTAAAAGCAGCTAGTAACATTTTTTGGGTATTTTAATAATACTATATTGAGAGTGGAAAGGAAAAAGGACGTTACCCACATGTAGGAAATTTTACATGAGGCACAAAAAAGTGTTTTGATGATTTTCGGCCATATGCAAATTATGAAATAAACACAACCTTGAAGTGCACGGAGACTTCTTAACTGGTGTTTAATTGACACAATCTAATGTTAATTTAAGAAATTGTCTAGGAAAAACCTTTTTTCTTGGTTTCAATTTTCACAAGCCAATCTTTTTTCAAACATAAAAGCTAAATTTAGATACTAATTCAGCATTTGCAGCTTAGATCCTTTTGATAGAACGTGTATCAAGTTAGATACACTGTGATTATCGAAAAAAAGCTGTTGTGAAAAAACTGTGGGTTGCGTCCTTTTTCCTTTCTACAGTCGAAATGTATTTTGGCTTAATGGCGAATATCTATTATACATATAATTATATGTACAACAATGGTTCGATTGTGTATACGTAAATTATTTTCATGTACCTTTCTCAATATGTGTATTGAAAGTTGTATTTTTTAATTTTTTGATGTTTTGTCACCGACGTTGTTTGTATGCAGCCTCTTATATTACGAACATTAATTTTAGTATTCTTAGCAAATTTTCTACATGTCAATGATTGAATCACTACCTAAAACAGGAAAAAATATGTTGTTCGTGTGAGGAATTGATATTCATATAAAATACATCACTTTTATGAGTAACGTTATTGCGGTGTTAACACCTCTAGACAAGATAATGAATGCACCGTGCAGCGGGCTTCGTAAATTGTGAGCCGGAATTAAACGTGCACAATTAGTAGGATTTGGGTCCTCTAGAGAGGATTTACCTTTGGCGTCGGTCTCGAAGGTTTACTCAAAACTTTCTCCTACAGCACCAACTCTTCGTAATAACCCACAACAGCTGTGACTTAGCAAAACCGCAATTACTTTTTATGATGTAGATTTTAGACTTAAAATAAACTATTTATCAAATCAAACAAAAACTATCATCATGCCAATTCTATAGCCAATTGATGTCCTTGGGGTCGTTTTTTCACAATGTGGTATGAAACAAGTGTTCACTTTAATTTGCATAGTAACTAACTGACTTACTTTAGTAAATTGAAAGTCAGCTGGAGTAACTACTTGAAGGTTGCTTGGTCAATCTTTTATTTATTTTATTTTGTCATACATAGCTGTATTTTTTCTTCCATTTTTGAACTCTAGTGATAATAGATTGCTTTAGTATTTGTTTTGTCAATACCCAATAATTAACAATCCACTTAGATTTAATAATAATTCTACTTGTCAGACTAAATTGTAACTATTATTTCTGAAGACCTTGTTAAAAACTTTTTTTTTATGTCCGCTCCCAATATGGACTCCTAATGGAGTTTATCTCAACAAAAGTGTTTCTACGAAAACTGCTTGTTACTCAGTTGCTCAACCTCTCTTTTTCCAAAGATAGTAGGAATATAAGGAAAGGGCTTAGGACAAGACTAGTGGTTAGCTAATCGCTCTCGATACGCTCCGTTCATAGGATAGGATGGGTAGGAGGGGGGAATTCAAGACATCACACACATCCATGCCTTTAAAGGAACAGAAATTCATAAAATTCAGAAATATAAAACTGCCCGTACTGGGATGAAATAAATAATCTTGAATTATACAAAAAAAATAAAATTCTTTTTCACCAAGAATTGACACTGTACAAGTTTAGAGTTAACATTTACTGGAAATTCTTAAAACTGTCTACGATTTGACTTGATAAGAAAAAACGTATAAAAAATGTTTTTCTAAAATAATAAAAAGAATAATCAGTGATCTTATAAAAGGAATAATAAGTATATTTATAAAACTTGACTGAAATCGAAGACCAACCACGCAAAAAGTCATTGATTTTTGTTTGAAGACCTTTTTTTACGGCGATATCCTATTTCTTAAAGAGTAGCTGAAAGAATTTTTCGCCGCTCCTGATATCACTTAACGGAAAGTAATCAATCATAAAAAACATTAAAAATACTTTTAAAACCTTTTATCCACCTTCGCAATTTTCCCAAACACATTAAAGTTAACACATGATTAGCTTAACCTCTCTATCATAATATATCCATCATTTTCGTGGAGCGTTTTGATGTTTTCCTCCGCCTTTTAGGAAAAAATACTCAAAGTTTTTTTTCCAAAGAAAACTCCAAACAGCTTTATGACTGACAATGCAATAAAGTATTCACAGTGTATCATCGCGCAAAACGGGATAAAAAGGTTGAATTGCCACTCTGAATGTGTTTTTTAAAAGAAAAAAAGCATCGCGAAAACATTTACGATAAATATTAAATGATCGTTAAAGAAAACTGAAATAATATTGGCATTATTTGAAAAGAAAATTTGTTTATGAATCGTTATAAAGTAACGTTACTTTCGATTACCTGTGTTAGTCGTCTTCACAGAAATCAAAACCTAGTCTCAAAACTTTAATTGAACAGTGTATTTCGGAAACGTTTAAAGAGTCAAACTTTTGTAATTCTTCAGGATAGTGAAAAATATATGTATACTGTAAAATTTATGATGAAAATTTTTCATTTTATATACATTATACGGTAGGTATTATGTCTTGTTTTCAAATGAAAAACAGACCTTTTTTCAAGGTTATACATTTTTTTATTCAATCCCCCTTTTTTAATGTGAACTTGTTACGATTCCAAAATACATGCATATTTGCAATGTTCTTAAATGAGTTAATAACATACATACATGTCACTTTTTCGTTTTATATTTAGGTATTCTGAAGATGTTTGCATACGTAACTCATTTTTAGAAAAAAGTGACCCGTAACTTTCTCAAAATACACGATTCAATTATTGATTCAATATGAGTATTCCTTGTATATCCCTTTCCCGAGCGCTTCTTAACTGACCACTGTATCAATTAAAATTATGAAAGTACTGAACTATGGGAACACTTTAATAATAAATATTCTAGTAATTAGAAGTGCTTTGAATGGGAGATTTTCTTAGTTTGCCGGCGTTTAGAGTTGGCCTTTAATCTCCATGAAGTAAGCACGCTGCTAACGGAAGGACTTTCGGATGTCAGTGTTTTTGTAACTATTACAGAAAAGTATCGCGATAATGCGCCGACCCATGCCAGAGATTATTCTATCAAATTCATTGTCTAACTGCACGAAAAGTAGCTTTTTTGTTATATTATTCGTATAAAAATAAGCACTTAAACTCATAAGATAATGCATAGTAAACCTGATCTGCCTTTTATGTTGGGACCTCATTATCTCCACTGCTGAACTAAAGCATCGGTCACACAATGCTTATCATCCGTAATGAGTTAGTATTTTTTAGCATCACAAAACAAACGTGTTTAACAAAGGACTGCAAAAGAATGCGCTGTGTGTGTGTGCGTAATTGAAACATATTGTATTGTGTAAGTCATTATAGTTCCTGCGGAAGGAGGCGGCTGTGTAGGCAGAAAGGACCCATTGTTCTGCAGATTGTCCCCTTCTCTTCATGCTTTGCCGCGGCTAAAGCTTGTATTACTCCAGCCAATTGTATTTGTGGAATTGATATTCACTAAAATCGAGAAACAGGTGTTCTTGAATAGCTGATGTATCAAAGCGTACGAGAGCAAATAATTACGAGATGAATATTTATAATTCAGTGAAGTAGTTACACATTTTGCTTTTTTTTTATTTTATAAAAACGTTAACAATTTTTGTTCAAGTGGTTATTTGTTATATGAAATAAAGGCTACAAAGAATGAGTAATGTTTTCAATTTTTCTCGAACACTCTTTTGCAACCCTGAAAAACGGGAAATAAAGAGATTGAAAAATTGACTAGTTATCTCTCTAAATTGAGTATTTGAGTGACTGATGCACAACCAGTTATTGTTAAACAATCTTGTGAAAGAAGTTTGCTCTTTTATGTCTAGATCTTATCGAAAATCATTATAAGATATGCAAAAACATAAATATATAGATACAACAGAAAGTGGGCTAATATTTGTAATAAAAACATATACATAATTGAATCAATGGTCTGAAATTCAGTATTTTCAATGAAGCCGATATTGTATTTAAAAAATATTTACGTATTAATATAAAATTATGTCTATGTTTCATGTAGAAACAGACAATTATTAAGAATCAAACAATGCGTTTCATTATATATTCATATTGACACTGCTCTTGAATCTTCTTAAATATTAGAAACCGTTACTGTGTGCAATCCAGTCTCTAGTATTTTTACTCGTTTACACCATGGCCAGCCTTTGTTTTAAAAATGTTTGTTTTTTGTTTTCATTGTGAGTGAGTGCGTGGAAAATAAATGAGAAATAAACAGACTCAAACCCGTGAATACTTGTTTGCACTTTCCTTTATAATAACCCAAAATTATTTAATTCTACTCTTTTTCTTTAAAATAAAACATTAAACCCAAAAAAACCTTTACAGATACAAGTTATATTTGACAAATAAATCATAAGTAATTGTAAACAGAGCTTAAAAGGTTTTTGAAAACCCCAAAAAGAAAACATTACCGCTCACAGTATGGAGTAATATAGACATTCCAGATATTTTGTCTTTGTATGCGAATAAAAAACAGAAGTAAAGTAAGTGTGTGAAATTAATGAATTCGATTTCTTGATCACAAGTATCAGTTTGTCATCTTTAAATACTAGTTAGGTAGATAATGTATTAAAACATGAAACACATTTTGAATATTAATTCTAAATTTTTTCTATAAAATCTGGACCCGTTACGAACATCATCAAAAATACTCTATCTACCAGTGTTGGCAGTGAACACATCAAAAGTGATTGACTAATTGATTCAAACCTAAATTATTGATTGAATATTAAAGTAACAAATATATTTTTTTATACCAAGGTATTTGTTTTATAAATTCAAAAACTGTATGTGACTTTGTTTGCGTATTGACCTACTTTGTAAAAATATAAACATACTTGATGATTTTTGTAGAAAAATAAAACAATGGTGTTGTTTTAAATAACGTAAGCCATACTTTACGAATCCATAAGTTTGACTAAATCTTAATTAACAGATTAAAATGGTGAAAACTATTTCTCTAAGCATGGTTTTTTAAAACTTATTTTTGTGATATTTATAAGTTTCTCTCTCTGACTTCAGTGTTAATAATTCGACTTTAACTCCAATTTATAAAATATATCATTTTTGAATATGTATTAGAATGCATCTCTTTTTGTATTTTAATTTAAATCGATTTGAATAAAAATAAGTAAGCGAACTTTGAATTATCACCGGGGTGGGGTTCTCAAGGAGACGCTGAGTATTTTTATATGAATAAAGAGCAATGAACCGAAACAATTTGGTAACATATAATAAAAATAAAAGGTTTTCCGCACTTTTTACATCACTTGATTGAAATGCCGTTTTTTAATGTTATAGTCAACAGTCCTTTTCTTAGTATAATTAAATCTTAATTCAAATATAAGTTGGGTATATACTGTAAAATATTGAAAATTAAATATATCAGCTGTTGGAATTTGTATTTAAAAACAATGTTATATATTTTACATTCTGTAAGTTGACGATGTAGTCACCAAAAGTTTTTGTTACTTTTAATAGGTAAAATATAAAACTTCCGAGGTAAACTTAATTTTACCAGTCGAATATAATTAAGTAATTTATTGAAAGCTTAACAGTGGCTTGTTCAAGGTAAAATTTTATAAAACCATTATATAACAATTTAGTGCCTGAAACTGTAAACTTGTTGTTTTAAAATTGAAATTTAAATAGTTAAGTTGAAAATAATTTGTTTTGAAACAGTTTGTTTGCCGAAACAATTGGTGTTATTTTACAAAATTTTATTTAAGAAATATATCTCGGTGCTAGACACAGTGTAATTTTTATGTACATATATATCTGTTGCCTTTGATGCCTTTGAAAGAGGCGAAACACGTGTCACAGTTTGTAGCACAATACGTGGAAGTTATTTTATATTAAAATTAACTTCCACAAAGTTACCGCCGAATCCACCGAAAGGACTATACATAACGCTATTTTTGTTTTGAATGAATTGAAGTATGTCATAACATTATATTAATTTATTATCGCTTTAATGTATTTGGCTATTATCGTGATAAAGCAAAACAAATATATCAAAGAGAATATCAAACGTATTGTATTTCAATAAAGTATTATATAACATTAATTATCAGCATTCGATACTAGCAACATAATTCAAATCCATACAATAATTAGACAAATTTTGAATTCTAGCTTTAGAATACTGTGATAAAATGCTCTAGCTAGAGATGGTCAGAAATATTCACTGAAATAATTTGTTCAATGGCCAAACACATACCAATATATCAGCACCATTTAAACAATTTTGAGACGTAAACCTACTATAAACTTAATTTGGAATGCTGAATAAATCAATTTTTGTATTAATTCAATGTTTTGCCGACCAAAGCGACTAAATCTTTTTGAAAATGCCGTAATAAAGATAACTATTATATTAACTATATAACATTTTTTTTCGGAATCAAAATATTAAAGATTTCAATATGAAAAAAGACATGAATTTTTATCCAATATATAACAAATAATTCTAACTGTATAATATCTTATTATGCAATGGAAAAATTAAAAAAAAAATATCTGTGCTGTGTAACACGTGACAATCATTACCGATAAAAAAAACCTCTTCTCGAATCTGGCATGCGGGAATACTTACATGAAAAAAACTTTATGTCTATCCATAAAAGTTCCCAATTCACATTTCGCGAAATAATAACACATTCATGAGATTGAAATTTCAAGTTATAATGAATTTATTCTTTGACTGTATCACATTTTTATAGATGAGAAAAAAGTCAAGTGGTCAGCGCTTGTGAAGTTTTGCTTTCGCTAGTCGGTTACGTGACTAATCATTTGAAATCCAGAAAGGATTTCAATCCATTTATGGATAAATGTGATGTAGATAACTCTTTCTATTCACAACTTATACAATACTGCATACAGGGTGTAAAGAGAACGATTAGCTAACTTTTAATTATTTTTATAACACCTTTTTCCTTCCTCGATATTACCTTACCCGTATTCGATCACTTTAATCTAGACTTATTACAGTTATAAATATTAAATGTGAAGTAACAAAAGGATAATTCTCTGAAGCCAAATATCACCATTTTAAAAAGCGTCTGTTTTTAGTAGTTCATTGTAGAATATGAAATTGATTATTCGTATCTATTTTCAAATTCACTATAAAATCAATCAAGAAAAGCGATCACGTTAAATGTGTACCCTCCTATTTATAGAAAAAATAATGAGCTCATTTATGCACTTCTATTTTCCCAGATTACTTGAATTCCGACGTAATTGAAACCGTTGATTTTACCAATGATCTATCTAGCGCTGGCCAAGACTCACTTTGAATTTTGACGGTAATAATGATCGTTAATAAAACTAAACGAAACTGTATTCTTTTAAATAAACAGTTTGATATTTTCTGATGTAGACAGAAGTAAATACATTGAATATTCAATAAATAAACTCGATAAACAAATAGAACGACTATTTTCCAAATAGTGATGCCATTGTTTGCTATTACCATTATCCGAGTTTCTCCTTGCATCTTTTTCGATCCGGGAAATTCGCGACTTTTATTCAGGTCAGAGAGAGTGACGTCACACAAATGATAACGCGATGTCATTTTGTCAGATAAAAAGACGTAACCGTGAGTGAATCAAATCAAAGGGAATTTGAAAATTATACTTTATTTATATTGAAAGTGAAGAAGAAATGAAAGAAAAATCAAACAAATAAAAAAATACGCAAATTCAAGAAAACAGCTGAAACTAGGGATATTGTTTACTGATATAAAATAGATCGATGATTGATAAAAGCTACTGCTGAATAAAAAAACTGGAGCATTTAATTTACGTAAACTCTTTGAAAATTCATATGAACGATGCAGTATAATTTCCTGTAGTATTTTTAGGGGTATTCATCAATACATGAAATAATTTCCCAACCGTACAAAACATCGCTTCTTCAATGTCTGGTAAAATAAATACCAGCCATCAAATTGTTTTTTTAATTAGCATTGAATTTCATAATTTTGATCAAATTTAAAAAAAAATAAAAGGCTTTATATATATATCCCAAACTTTTTCCGATGGATAAGTACATTTCGGTAAATATATTTATTTGATAAATAGTGTGGAAAATAGCAAAATCGATGATGGCGTATATTTTTTTATAATATGGGCCTTAGTACAGTTTTAAATTACACTCACTAGGTCGGTATTTTTTAAATATTATCACCCGCGTTATTTTTTTAGCAAATATTATTTTGCGTCGTAATGTGAATTGTAATTTTCGGGTTCATGGCACAGTGGTCCACGTCGTTGCCTCCTATGCCGGACCTTACAGATTAAAATCTCAGAAGGAATATAATATAAATAAACGATTTATTGATATCTGTTCGAAGGCATGGATAAAAAGATTTCCCCACCCCTTCCAACATTTCAATCCTAATATAATAGGGTTTAGAGAGAGTGATAAGCCAACTACTAGTCCTTTCCTAGCCTTATTATTTCTATCCCTAATATCTTCAAAACAAAAAAAGGTTGGACAACTGAGTAACAAGCGGTTCTAATAGATTTTTTAGGAGTCCATATGGTTCACATTGGGAGCGGACATAGATAAAAAAAATGTGCTAGGGTAACATTTTAAAATTTATACATTTCTGAAAATCTTCTCCTGGCGGGTTTTTATTTAATATCTGCAAGACTCTACTAAGAATCGACAGTCAATACTGTCAAAGTGATAATGAAAAAGTATGTCACTTAATATTTATCTAAGTAAAAGATACATGGATAGGAAAGGGTGGGTGTGAAGGGATGTAAAATTTACTGGCATCTTTGTTTATTTATAACAATTCATTTGTCAATCTAAAATCAAATCATAAAAGTATCCATTTGAGGATTTTAAACCTGCCCATAAGACCGAAAAGAAGGAAAGCAATAGAACGCTACGACGCAGCATCAGCTTATACTAAACAAAATATTTTATTATGTTTCTTTCTCTATTTTAAAAAATACGATTTCTCTACATTGTTCATCAAATTAATATTGGGATCAAAGTCATCGCATCGAATTAATAAGAAGCAACACATAATGTGCTTAATAGTTTTTTTTAACTATCACTAACGTTATTAAATGTATCTAGCTGTAAGCCCGTTGACCTCAACGGGGGGATTTTTGTTGCATTTTTAAGAAGTCAGAAAATTACAAACCTATTTATTGAATAAGCCAGAAATTCTAAAAATAAAATAAATATATCTCGGGGCATATATCGACAGCATGCCCTGTTGTATTTAAATTGTAAATTATTTAATTTTTGGAATAATGTTGAGTTTGCTAACAATTATTTTTCCTATTAGCAGAAATATACCTCGTAAATTACCTAATTTTTGGAATAATGTTTAAGTTTGCTAACATTTTTTTTCGTAGTGACAGAAATTTCGTAAAATATTAAATCTTTGGAATAATGTTCAAGTTTGCTAACAATCATTTTTCATAGTAGCATAAATCGACCTCGGCGCATATATCGACAGCCCTGCAGTTTTAAATTGTAAATTACTTAATTTTTGAAATAATGTTTAAGTTTGCTAATAATCATTTTTCACATGCAAAATGGTATAAATTAATTGCACATTTTATCAAAACAAAATTATCAATTTTCCATGTTACAATCAAATGCATATTTATCAAATTAATAAGAATAAATTAACTTCACTAATTCGCCAAACGGAGCTTATTTTTAGGAATATATGAGTCTTTAAGGGAACCAAACATAAAAATGGTGAAACTTTTCCATTTGACTTTTAAGTGCAATTACGTTTTCAATTTTTTTTTGTGGGAACTGTCATCAACTTTTAATTTTATGTGAAAGTTTTTTCAATAAATAAGCATAAAAAAGTAATACAAAATAATTTAGATTATTCCACGTATTGTGCTACAAACTGTGACACGTGTTTCGCCTATTTCAGAGGCATCCTCAGACAGACTTACTTTCAGTAAGTAAAAGTAAGTCTGTCTGAGGATGCCTCTGAAAAAGGCGAAACACGTGTCACAGTTTGTAGCACAATACGTGGAATAATCTAAGTTATTTTTTATTTTATATTCAAATGAACTTCCACAAAGTTACCGACGAATCCATCGAAAGCATAAACAATGTATTTTAGAGAAAAAATGATTTAAATTATGCAATAAAAAGGGTGGGTTCAGTTCACTTTTTCCCATCATCCTAACTTGGCTCACTTTGCCGTATTTTAATCTCGTTGTCCCCAATCTATCAAACTATTTCGCTTGCTTTATTTATATTACTATTTGAGCATAAATTTACCTTTTCCAAAGCATAGACTCGTTTACTCGTTATTTAAAACAAAAGATACAAAATTATTAAATTATCGGGATAAATTCTAAATACCCTCTGTTAAAACGTAAAATATTTAATAGCCGTCAGCATACATATGACACACATGGAATATTTGCATTTAACTGTCGAAACTATATTATGTAAAATAAACCACAATCATTATTTGACAGGTGTTCCAATTTTGAATCTTGAATACAAACAATCGAAGTCAGTTTGTGAATCACAAATATCGTTCCATTTTCAAATTTTAATTTATATACACTATTTTTATCGCCTTGATAATTATGACGTTAGCTCAGTTGATAGAGAGCTCGACTGGTAATCCAGAGATCTGAGTTCGATCCACGATCGCGGCGTTTTTTTGTATGAGAAATTTCACTGATTTGATTTGTTTCGTCAAATAATAAACCAGTGTATTGGGAAAATATGTCTTTAGTATGAATAAAAATATTGCGTCAGCGGAGCTGGTGAGGAGGGTGGGGAAGGGGCAGGGGGAGGGGAAATCGCGGACAATCATGCAATCATTCGGACATTATCGAGTATTAATATATAGACTAGCTGTAAGCCCGTTGACCTCAACGGGGGGATTTTTGTTGCATTTTTAAGAAGTCAGAAAATTACAAACCTATTTATTGAATAAGCCAGAAATTCTAAAAATAAAATAAATATATCTCGGGGCATATATCGACAGCATGCCCTGTTGTATTTAAATTGTAAATTATTTAATTTTTGGAATAATGTTGAGTTTGCTAACAATTATTTTTCCTATTAGCAGAAATATACCTCGTAAATTACCTAATTTTTGGAATAATGTTTAAGTTTGCTAACATTTTTTTTCGTAGTGACAGAAATTTCGTAAAATATTAAATCTTTGGAATAATGTTCAAGTTTGCTAACAATCATTTTTCATAGTAGCATAAATCGACCTCGGCGCATATATCGACAGCCCTGCAGTTTTAAATTGTAAATTACTTAATTTTTGAAATAATGTTTAAGTTTGCTAATAATCATTTTTCACATGCAAAATGGTATAAATTAATTGCACATTTTATCAAAACAAAATTATCAATTTTCCATGTTACAATCAAATGCATATTTATCAAATTAATAAGAATAAATTAACTTCACTAATTCGCCAAACGGAGCTTATTTTTAGGAATATATGAGTCTTTAAGGGAACCAAACATAAAAATGGTGAAACTTTTCCATTTGACTTTTAAGTGCAATTACGTTTTCAATTTTTTTTTGTGGGAACTGTCATCAACTTTTAATTTTATGTGAAAGTTTTTTCAATAAATAAGCATAAAAAAGTAATACAAAATAACTTAGATTATTCCACGTATTGTGCTACAAACTGTGACACGTGTTTCGCCTATTTCAGAGGCATCCTCAGACAGACTTACTTTCAGTAAGTAAAAGTAAGTCTGTCTGAGGATGCCTCTGAAAAAGGCGAAACACGTGTCACAGTTTGTAGCACAATACGTGGAATAATCTAAGTTATTTTTTATTTTATATTCAAATGAACTTCCACAAAGTTACCGACGAATCCATCGAAAGCATAAACAATGTATTTTAGAGAAAAAATGATTTAAATTATGCAATAAAAAGGATGGGTTCAGTTCACTTTTTCCCATCATCCTAACTTGGCTCACTTTCCGTATTTTAATCTCGTTGTCCCCAATCTATCAAACTATTTCGCTTACTTTATTTATATTACTATTTGAGCATAAATTTACCTTTTCCAAAGCATAGACTCGTTTACTCGTTATTTAAAACAAAAGATACAAAATTATTAAATTATCGGGATAAATTCTAAATACCCTCTGTTAAAACGTAAAATATTTAATAGCCGTCAGCATACATATGACACACATGGAATATTTGCATTTCACTGTCGAAACTATATTATGTAAAATAAACCACAATCATTATTTGACAGGTGTTCCATTTTTGAATTTTGAATACAAACAATCGAAGTCAGTTTGTGAATCACAAATATCGTTCCATTTTCAAATTTTAATTTATATACACTATTTTTATCGCCTTGATAATTATGACGTTAGCTCAGTTGATAGAGAGCTCGACTGGTAATCCAGAGTTCTGTGTTCGATCCACGGTCGCGGCGTTTTTTTGTATGAAATTTTTTCAGCGACTTGATTTGTTTCGTCAAATAATAAACAGTGTATTGGGAAAATATGTCTTTAGTATGAATAAAAATATTGCGTCAGCGGAGCTTTGAGGAGGGAGGGGGAAGGGGCAGGGGGAGGGGAAATCGCGGACAATCATGCAATCATGCAATCATGCAATCATACGGACATTATCGAGTATTAATATATAGATTATTTACATAAGCTTCTTGTAACGGTTTTAGTAGCGGTGTGGGATTGACATTTGTTGTGTCTTTAATGATTTCATTGGCTTGATTTTGACTATAATTTTTTTATTGTTTTAGTGGACTTAGCTTAGAACCTAAGCTACAAATAAATGGAAACTAGAATAAAATTTATGCTATGCAATTCTGAACAATCCTATAATTTTTACCGTTCTGGGAAGCACTAAAGCCAATATAATACATAGAACGCTTTATTTTTTAACTTTTCCGGTTCTAAGCTCAAGAAATGCGACCCCAATACCCACATTTTCTTAAATATCTATTTTAATATGGGTGATACAATGTTTATAATTAAGGTATTCTTATATCATAGTTTTTTGGACCTTTTGTAGTTTATATAAATACGATAAGATAAGAGATAAGCGCCCGCTTATCAGCGATCGTTGGTAAGATAACTAGACTGAAGCGCGCCAGTCGCGCATTGACATTGGCATTGGAACGACGTATATTTTACGCGCAACTTAAAATATGATTATTTATTAAAAAACCAAGGATTTTTATAAAAAAATGTATGCGGAATGATGCAGAGAGATATTTTAAAGCCCGTAGACTATTTATTTTTTTGAAATTCATAAGAATAAGGCCAATAATGAGGAAACCACTGGGGTCAAAAATGACCCCCATCGCCAGAGACGTATTTTTCTAGTCTCCGAGCCGCGAGAGTTAATATAAGCTAGGAAGTCAGTATATATGGCTATGTTAAGGACGTTGAAACATAGTTCTGATGAGATTGGAAGTCGAAATAAATAGATATCAATCATTATATTTATATATGAGATAAAATAATTTAATGTTTTATTCATCTTATTACAATGAAGTTCTACAAAGTAAATGCCAATTCAATCGACAATAACAAACGTTGTTAAGGCTTTGTTAAATTTTTATGAGCAATTATTATGAATTGACATGAAAACGTTTGATGTGAATCGACTCGTAATGTAATTTACAGTCGCCCAGCTGGGGACTCATATAACGAGAGTTTAGGACCACTGCGGTTTGCAGTATAAAAGCTGTTATATAGCAACGTATACTGACTTTAACATACATAATATAATATGTATAACATGAATGCCAATAAAGGAAAACATCGCAAAAATAAATCATTGTTACTTCTTTTCTAAAAGTCGTCATTATATAGATAAATAAATACAAGAAAGAGATTCTTACATTAAGGGAAAGAAATCGCTAGCTTAATTAATCAATATAACTTGTATGGACATTCCTCCCTTCGGAGAAAGGCTTACTGAAAGTTTCATAATGTAACTGTCCCAAGGATTGAGTGGTTTCTAATGGACTCAGCCCATAATAGACGAAGATGAGTGATTAAGCCTATGCCGAGTTCCTGTTTAGACTCTGACATCAACTAATAATTATATATTACATCTAAGATAAATAAAGACATTATGATTCGATATAACATCATTGTAATATAAGTATAAACGTTATGTTAGTGTATTACTCTTTAATAGTATTAAAGTTGCCAATGATAATAATATATTAAAAATAGATATCATATTGTCAAGTTGTCAGCGCTGTTGTGTTTTGGGTTCCGGTTCAACTGCTCGACACCCACAATGTAAAATTCTCGGTCATTGCTTATTTGATATATTTCGCAAAACTCAACAATTATATATTTTCAGTCAAATTATCGACTGAATTGGAATTGGGTTTTCGAAGTTTTACAAAAAATGGGTAATTCAATTAAACCAGAGAGAAAAAGTTATTTTTTTAAATGTTGTTTATTTATATACATAATAACACACGACAAGAAATTATTTGGTGCTACTTCTCAGAAAATATGATTTAAGAAAACACAAAACGTCCACTGACCGTTTTGTAATAAAATTTCCTGATATTTAAAATACACTTTCTCTGGGTAATGATGTGGGGCATATGGTCTTTAAGCCATCAAATAAAAGATCAAAATTTTCTGTCCTTTTTTTATAGACTCGTTTATAGAAAATTCGGCACAACCGATTACGAAGTTGAAAAACCAGCTTTTAAAACCGGTTTTTCAATACCGACAAGTCCTAATTGTATGTATGCTTCTGCCTTGAAGCCGAAATAAATATCAACCTTATATAAAATAGTATTTGTAGAACAAAAATGCTTTATTGTTTTCAGTAATTAATACCTATGAATATATATTAATTTTAATGATTGATTCTCGTGAGGAATTTTAATTTTACCTCAAATATTTTTTTAAGCAAATTTATCCAAGAGTAATGTATTATGCCCTAGCGTATCTGATGCTGTTTCATTTAGTAACGGGTCGCACGATAAATTCTTATTTCGATTGTGGCTGTTCCATCAATTTCATGTGTTTTGCAAGCGAACAATAATTAAAACACAAACACAAATTGCGGAAAAGATATTTTGTTTGCGCGGAAAAATGACGATGGAACGTCAAATATTTTTAACGAGAGCGGTGATTTTATCGAAAAAATACACGAAAAAAAATGTCGACCGTTTTTGCACGTAACGTCTCCATAATCCGTTTAAAATTAGGTTTCGGTCGGGAGTTGCCAGTTGTGGGAAAAGGAAAAATTCACGTAGCCTGGGAAATACCCACTTTGCAAACAATCGCGACTCGTTCAGCCGAAACATGAAATCCCATGTCGGAGTGTTTACTCACGTCCAACTTTGGGATACTCCTGCACCCCCCTGTCTTCTCAAAACGTGGCACCTTCGTTTCATCGAGAGGTAATCATAACAGACTGATTTATATCCACTCAAGTATAAAGCCAAAAGAATGTATAGATTCTAAAATATTTTTTTGTTGGCGATATCATTATCGCATTACTCTTATCATAATTCATTATCTTCTTAAATAAATCATTAAAAAGACTTATTCAAATAAGGAATAAGGTAAAAATATCTTTTCATTTTTTTATTTATCAGACGAAACCATTTGTTTTATAGTCACAATTGATATTATGACAGTAAATATCGCGTAATGATCATCGTATGAAGTATGTGAGCATAAGAAAATTTTTGATTTCTTCAAACCAATGAGTCTCCAGCTAACGTTTAAATACAATCAATAGATTACGTATTTAACTGAATAAAAGAATGGAGGCACAATTTGGAAAAAAAGGATAACTTTATAATAGTAACTATAGTTAAAAAAAACATGTAATATATTTAATCGTATAAAAATATATTTTACAAAAGTAATACTACAATTGTTTTCCATGGTTTATTATCTCAATATTACGATAATAACAAGCTTTTTTATAGGTTCTTGTTATACTTTTCGGATTTTTGTGTTTAATGCGCAAACGATAACTCAATTCATTTTTATGGTTATCTGACAAGTGTCTTATATTTGAGAATCTTTTACACACTCCTGCCATTTAATTGCAAAGAATAGATCCAATTATTGTATATAAACAATATACATAGAACGATTACAATTGATAAATTCATTTAATGTATGAAATTATTTAATTTCTTATGGATAAATCGTGTGGATGTGTTTGTAATTTGAAAAAAAACAGTTACACTATTTCAGGAGCTTAGGTGGGTCGGTCGGGTTTGGTTTTAGGAGTAAAAGCTTAAGGGGACATTTTGGTGTAAAACGCCGCGCGTTATGCTCTCTCTACCTTTAAAAGGAGCGTTATAAATTAAGTTTATTTTACACAAGACCTAATTAAATCTAGATTTTATTATCAAAACATCATTTCATTACAACTTTCTATGCGGACGCTGTGATATATAGTGTGTGATATTTTGAAACTAGAAATTGGAAAATTATTTATACTACTCTTACTTTTAAGGCAGTCCTGAAGACAAGTTATCAATATATGCTATTTGTTTTTTGTCATAGTTAAGTGGTCGAAAGATTAAGTCCGTGGAAGGGTAGTTTTATATTTAGATGCATATATTTTTTACATAAAACATTTATTATTTATTTTGTGAGCATCGTCACTTGTGGTGGTTGGAAACGTCTTCTAGCAAAGTGGTTAACGCAGGATTTTTTTTATTATACCCGCCTACACATTCAAAGCTTTGGTTTTTCGCAAACATTCATATTTTTTACAAATATTGCTATGTTGATCGAAAAGTCGTAAAATTTATCGAAATTTAATATCTGAAATGGTCTGCATACATTGATCTCGAGTACGATAGAATTTTGAAAGACGAAAAACCGCGGTTTTTATAACTAGGTCAGATTTAAAACAAATGTTTCAGAAAGTTAAAAGGAGTTTTTGTTTCTTTAATTAAGTGTCAATTTTGTAAGTACGGTACTTACTCCAAATGTTTAAAACACAGGAGCACACTTCTCTCACCTATTTAGATTTTTAATAAAACAATATCATTATTATTAAATCATTACAAACAATTACAATAGTTCTAATTGAATGATAGGTCTATAGAATTTACCTTAACTAAAGTTTTAAAAGTTTTGTCTGTTTCAGTTTAAAGGCGCTGGGCTAGTAAAACTAATATCGTTATTATGCTTTATTTTTTTACGGTTGTTCCTTGTTAAAAATGTCTCACAAATGCATTATGATTGATGTTTATTTAAAACAAATTTAATTTAATAATTATAACCTTATAACTGTTTTTGCACTGCTAGTAGTGATTGAAAAATTAGTAAAGTGATGAAACATTGGAAACCCTTAATAACGAATAAATTTAGAAAATACGACGCACTATTTTTTGTTCTTTAAGCGTTCTCATTTCCAAAAAGAATAATTTACATACTACGTACAAAGTCGAGATAGCGAGAAAACTTAATGTGAATTATCAAGCTGGTCTTAGTATGCAAAATAATTAAAATCTTTTAAACTATGTAGTAGAGTGTGGAGCAATGATTTATTTTCAAGTGCCCTTGTAATTGTTGAAGAATAAATTGAATCTAATATTTTAGAACTACGTGAGAAGATTAGAAGAATATGAAGAGGGGATATTTATGACAGAATAGATCTCTAATGTAATTGGTATAGGGAAACTACAAAATTTGTAGTGCCAAAAAGTTATCGAAAATCATAACATTTCAATTACATTTTTTAAACATATAAATAGTGAATAGTTTTGATATTTTATTGAGGTAGATATATCTGGTCTAAAAGTCGAGTAGTAAACGCTCTTTGGCCAATATCATTGGCCAGTTACGTGGAAAAATCTTCAAATTCTTTTATGAATGAATTGCGTTTGTTTAAATAGGCATGCTATGTTTGATGTTGTCATTTTTTTAACTACACCCATCAAAACATGAAATTAGGGCATAGAGTATTCATTGGTGAGCAAGAAGAAGAAGAAGCATTTTTAACTGATGTTACACGCAGTAGCTGTAATTAATATATACTTTGCATTCGATGTAGCAAATAATGTCCGCTGATATAGAGATATAGAGAGCAATATTTAAACTGCTAACCGTCTCTCAGCTAAATGAATTGTATTGATTGGAGTGGGATTTACTTGGGAAAATTTTATTGGTTAAAAGCGGAAAATATAATATAAAATAAAAAGGGCGCAAGCCAGAAAAGCTATAATAATATTTTTAAAGTAAAAATACTTCGCCTGCTGTGGCCCAGTTGGTTAGAGCTTGCTCTACCGATCACGCAGTTCTGGGTTCGATTCCCGGTAAGATCATAGTGAATTTGAGAATAATTCAATTCAAAGTTGTGATCGAAGACTGGGTGTTTGTGAAGTAAATTCACGTTATGTATTTCCGCTCCTCCCATTTTTCTGATCCTTAAATGAGTGTAGCAATAGCGATTAGTTAACCACTAGTCCTGTTTTAGCTTTATCCGTCTTTCCCTACTACTCACATTGCAAAAAGTAAGGTTGAGCGACTGAGTAGCAAACAGTTTTCGTAGAAAAAACTTCTGTTGAGATACCTCCATTAGGATGCCATATGCTCCACATTGGGAGCGGAAAAATTGGATATATTTTTACCTTATTTAATAAATGCTCATTTAAAAGTCAATATGGCCTATATATTGCAAGCAATATTTTACTTTATATTAACAATACTTAAAAAATATCAACCAATCCAAAGAAATCACTGTGAAACAAAAAGCGTTTTCAACAAATTATTTATGAAAAAAGTTAAAAATTATGATAACGTTTTGTGCGATGCTACTGTAGTTTTGGGTCGTATATCTAAAACAGCTGCGTATAACAACTTGAAGAAAGTGGTAATAGTTGCAGGATGCGGAGGTGGATGCACATACATAAATACATACTGTGGACGTGGTCCTGGGACCCGTTAAGGGAGCGTTTGGACGAGGAAGGCAGAAACGTGGACGGGTGGGCTGCTTGCCGCTTGTTCAGTTGGAAGACGAAGATCTATGTAGCGAAATTAGAGATGGCCCACAGTTTTAAATGAGCCAGAAAAATAATTGATATTGTTTACGTGAGTATTTCTCCTTTTTTTACTATAACTGACTGGTCAAAGTCATTTTCTTCAGTTCCTGAGTAAACAACTCTATAATAAATTATTTAATTAATGAACTTGCTTTTGAAGGCATTGATATAAAATAATATACAATGACAACAAGCAATTTTGCAACCTTTCGATGAACAAAAACAAAACGTGTGAAGAGCAATAAGATAATTCCTGGTCTTACCTTAGTTTTATTTTTACAGCAACGTAATAACAAGACGACTTCATAGTACAACTTCTTTGGAGATTTCGAAAAGAAATTATGATGAGTTCTTGTAAAATCAGCTTTTCTCACGTGGTTTATGACGATTTTCTATAATATGAATGAATTTATTTATGTTGTTTTCAATTAGTATTTTAGTTTAGTAATATTAGGTTGATAGATATTTCGGCTAGTGTTTTTAATATTTAAACTTATATTAACTAAGCTATATGTACCGGCGTAGAGAAGATACACAATAGACCATCTCATCCACTATTTTATCTTAATTTTTATTGAAAAATATAGTATTATAATTAATCAATTGACTTCAGTGTTTATTGGGACGATAAATAATGGGGTTATTCAAAGCAAATTAGTTTAAACATTACGATTATTTTTAATCATTTATATAGCGATCATGTTAGGGTTTAAGCAACGGTGAATGATATTTGTTTGGTCATTAAGGGAGTCATTGGCTATTCAATCGATAAGTCTTATTTATTTTCTTTTAAACAAAAACAGTAAATAATAATGTTTTTTCTTAATCCATGTCCACTCCCAACATAAATAATATAGAATCCTGATAGAGGTATCTAAACATAAGTTTTTCTACGAGAAATGCTTGTTATTCAGTTGTTCAACTCCCCTTTTCTCTGAAAGAGTAGTGATAGAAATGATAAGGTTAGGGCAAGACTAGTGATTATTTAAATGATGTCACCGCGACTCGTCGTTTTAAGATTGAAAGGGAGTTTTTAGGCATCACAAATATCTATGCCTTCGAACAGTAATCGATAAGGTGATTGAAAAAAATCATGAAGTCCACTGACGTTGACCACTGCGCTGCGACCAGACTTAAGATATCATACAATTTTATATTTTATTGCTTTATGATTTTACTAGGTATTCATTTTTTCCATAACCATACAAATAGTTTTTTCGAACATTAAAATAATTATCGTACAAATTGTGATACATAGTGACTGTTACACGTGCCAAATGTTGTTCATCTTCCCAACCTCGCTAACATTGCAATCAAGCATCGTCTTTATTTAGACATGGACCGAACAAATGTTCCCATATGTCTGACGTCGAACTGGTGAGGGGGCTCGCTAGCCTAAGAAAACATACCTACGTACTTTTTGTGCTTACCTACTCGTTCGTGTGATTAACTTCCTTGTCACCAATATGTCTATTTTCATAAAATTGGTTATGTATTAAAATTAAATTACTTATGAAATTATGTGGAGGTAAGATGCGAATAGGGTAAAAATAGCAACGTATTTAGTTCTACAGTTTTTTTAAAATATTTATGACTTGATAGCTAATATATATAACATGATGCATTGTGTATTTCTTCGGAGCCAGTATATATAGCTAAGAAAAATGTAAGTTAAATCATAGTTTTGACGATGGTGAAAGCCGAAATAGCTATCAACTCATAAATATAAAAAATAGCTGTAGAACAAAAAACGTTGCTATTTTTACCCTATTATAATGGAGTTCTACCAAGTAAATGCCAAATCAATATATAAACTGAGATGAGAAGGAAATAACTTTTTTTCTGCAACTCCAACTTTGTCAAAGATATTTATATGTTTTAGTGACACGTTCTGCAGTTTTTCAATGCACTGCCATTATTTTTTATAATGAATTCCCAATGGTATATAAAATTTACTTTATGGCATTTTTTCATTTTAAACAAATAATAATGAACAACGTAATATTTTTATCCATGACCGCTCCCAATGTGGAGCATATGGCCTCCTAATAGAGAAATCTCAACAGAATAACTGTTTTCTACGAGAACTGTTTGTTAACCTATTTTCTAAAGAGAGTAGTAGGAATGTATGGATAAGACTATGTCTAGTGGTTAACTAATCGCTCTCACTACGCCCAGTTCTTAAAAAATGAAAATGGTGGGAGGGACATCACAAACACCACTCTACCTTCGAACGTAAATATAAAAAAATCTGTTCGTACTGGGACTCGAGCCCATGAGGTCTGGCACGGAAACCCACAACGCTAGCCGCTGTGCCATAGGACCCGACTACTAATATTACCTATTTTAAATAATATTCAGGACACAATGTATTATTATGATAATGTGAAATATTTTAATTATAAAAAATTGACGTATGAGCGAAAGAAAATCTTGAATTGACATTGAATGCCCTGTATGGAGATTAAACTGGCAAAGAGAAACTTCCATAAGGCGAAAAATATATTAGCTCGGTGGCATTGTGCGTGCCTGGCTCCCCTATCCAATATTTCACCATCGAGAGGAATGTAAATCAGAAATAGGCTTTATGAATTTTACGGCAGTAAGCAATTGGTTTCTTGTAACGTTTTTTTCCCTCTCTTTCTCGGAAAAGTGATTTACGTGGAATTTTACCGGCGATTTTTTCTCGATACGAAAGTTTTGCTTGAAAATAGTTTTTGATTAATAGCGGGATTTACTCTATTTGTACCGTAGTTAGTTTTGATAGTGCCGTAAAAAACTTTTATTATAGAATATTATTACTAGACTGAAATTGTGTAGAAAACATGTTTTTATTGTCAGATTTAATATATTATACAACACAAAAAATTACACGTAAACATGAAAAAAAGCACCACTTAAAATTGTATTATATTATATTTATTTCAAGAAAATAAAAGCTATCGTTTATAGTAATTTGTAATTTTTTTAGTGAAAATTAAAATAGTAATATCATTCGCTTAAATTGAGTGAATGATATTTTTAAATGGGAACAAATTAAATGGTGAGAATTTAAACCAATTTTTGGTCAGAATAAAAATATTATACCGTCAAAATATTTTATAACAATTTTGGTTAGTACGTAAGGTTAAGTTAGGTTTTTTTTTTAAATTTCATTTAAATTATGACTTTTTATTCTGAACGATATATTATGACCATTTAATTTAAATTCTGTCCAGAAAAACACGAGCCTTTTTAAATTATAAATGTATTTCGGTCTTATTCAGCTATGCATTTGGACAAATAGCCAGGAATCTAGCTGAGTGGTTCACGTTGGTTACGGTAAATAATAGCTCGAATCTCAATAAGAACAATTTCATAGATTATATTTTTTTATTGTATTTTTTATTGTATGTTGGTTTTTACTAGATTACGTGGGCAGTAGCATATTAACAGTAATAAGTTAATATACCATATACCATACATAATATAATGGCGAAAAATAAATGTAAGAAAATAATAATACAAATGAATCCAAAATATTCATTCATTGGTTTTTCGCAAAGTTTTCCAAATAATACTAGATGTTCGAAAAAACATCTTTTGTTTTGGGCTACATATTAAATATTGATAGGCTGCAGGATAAGTATCAGTAGTCTAGTTATATCTTGGCCTTCTTTTTTTTTTAAATCTTCGAGTTCTAATGCGGTGCACTGATATTGCAAAATTCTTCTTATTTCAACCATTCGCTAAATAACAATAATATCTAGTTAATATTTTTTGTAATCTATTTAATAAATGCTACGCAAATATTACGCAGATTCGTCTGAAGTCATTTTGTACCTTGTCGCTCCTAGATCCTATTTCCGACGATTCGGTACTTAAGTATTTTAAAAAAGTGACAGAGAGACTGAGAACATCTTTTTTGAGCTTATGTACTCTACACCAGTGTTCCCCAACCTTTTTACACCTGCGGATCGGTAAAAAAAGAAAAAAAAATCGCGGATTACTAATGCGGAGCCGCATTATTGATGTCTAATTTTCACTAGAAAGATTTCATACGAATCATAAATATTACTAATATTGGTGTTTAAGTGCGTTTTTAAAATTAGCATGAGTATTTAATTTATACTTTTACCCACAATTGGTTGGTTTTATAATTTATAGATATTGAAAAAAGGCCATATTTGGATAAAGGATATAATTTGAAATGACGTTTTCTTGACATATTATAACCACACTCGAGATCGGTTGCCAGCTTCACCACATTTGTTGAGTAATTCACTTCCCATTATTTTCTACCCATCCTACTAATTGTTACTATTTAACAATAAGTCAAAATACAAGTTAATGTGCAGACGAAAAAAGATACTATATCTCTATTATTTTTGCATGGCGAATTTCTTGAAATTTGGCATACTGTTTGCGGCCTGGCGGAAAGTCTTTGCGGCCCGGCGCCGGGCCGCGGACCACCGGATGGGAAACTCTGCTCTACACTATTAACTTACAAGTATTAAATATATGAGAACACGATAGTCGGGCCAATAATGTTACAAACAATAAATCAATAAGCATGCTGGGTATTTTTCATCATACAATATTTAAAATCCCAAACCCCTATAGTAAAATTTTGAATTCCTTACATATAAAAATTATCGATTAATTTTTATCACTATTTTCATGAGCTCGTCTTTCTTGTAGCCTAAAATTTCGATATAAAAGAATAATATGATAAGTGACGTGTGTCGAGGAAGGTTGCTGCAGTACGGTGAAGCTTTCATTATTAGACCAAACCTATCTAATATTAGGGTCCATTTAATCTCATCGCTTGTAATAGCAGTCGCATACGCAGGCTTCAGTGCTTTGTGTATTTTCCGCGACATATCCTGCATACACTTATCAGCGGTAATGGAAGCTTTGTAGTGAGGGAACAAAAGCTTTGCTCGCATCCTAGACTCGAAAGAGTGGCGTACTTGAAACAGTGAGAAATATGTACGTTATTATTACAACAGTTTTGAGACTTTTGTGTAAAAGCTTGCTTAAGTAGAAAAGCTTTTTGAATGAAAATGAAAGACTTACAAAAAGCTTTATTATAACATCAGTATATAAGCTTAGATAATATAAAAGTTTTTCACTGGTACACGGGTATTTAAAAAAAAAAGCTTAATACGGTAATAATACAAAATGCCAATCTTTTGTAATAGTTTTTTTTTTACCATGTTCGCTCCCAATGTGGGGCTTATGGACTTCTAATAGAGTTTATTTCAACAGAAGTGTTTCTACGAGAACTGTTTGTTACTCAGTTGCTAAACCTATCTATTTCCAAAGAGAGTAGGAATAGAAGGATAAGGCTAACACAGGACTAGTGGTTAGCTAATCACTCTCGATACACCCCGTTTATAAAATGGAATGGGTGGGAGGGAGGAATTCAAGACATCACATACATCCAAGCCTCCGAACAGAAATTCATAAATTTATTTAAAAATCAATTTATAAAAATGTCCGTACTGGGTTTCGAACCCGTAACCAAAGCCAGCGATGTTGATCACTCGACCACACAGGTGGCAATATATATATGTACATAGAATATATAGATATAGAATATACCTACTAAAAATAAAAGATTACTAATTTTCATCATATTTAACGAGCTTATTACAATTCTAGTTAGATTGTTTTATATAAATTATTGTAATGAGTTCCAACCAACAAAATACCAATACAATATTTGTATAAAACTTAACTTTAAAGTATGCATAAGTTTCTTTTTGAACTCTTTACAAAGATTCGATAAGAATACAAAATAAAAGCTTGCATTAAGTATGATATAAATTATTATTATTTCATAACAATTCTTTAAATTAAATAATATATATTATGCCCTCTTCAAAGTATATTTAGGTTACCAGTACACCTCTGTGTAAAAATAGCGTATGACGTAAAATGATGTATGTAAAATGACGTCAAAGAAAATGGCAAGTAGGTAAGTAGTTGGCAGCCTTTTAGGCCAATTCATTAAGAATCTGAGGCACTGTGGTAAAAAAAATATATCGTATCTGCTTATCTATAATACTCAAAAAGGTCTTGTCACAAAAAGATCTTTGACAAAGAATTCATTAATTTAAGTGATCTCTACACAGTGTTTGTGAGACTGGAAAATTGTAATTTTTGTAAAGATATAATAAGGCTATAGTTAAAAATCCATCCCACAAAATTAAATGTTAAGGAATATTTATACTGTACTCGACCTATAATTTTACAGTTTTTTTTTAAATTATAAACTGAAATAAACGTATGTACATACTTAAATGTAAGGATAAATTAAAAAATAAAAATTGAAGTTCACCCCTTGTCCTGCCTGCTTCTATCCTGAGTTACATGCAGTTTTCCTATAAAAGCATCATTAAAAAAAAATATTCCATTAGGAATCTAAAATTATTTAAATTCGTAGCGAACGTAGTTACAAAGAGAGAATTCAATGCGAATTCAATACATCTATTCGAAAAAAACATGCATCACGAATTACCAAATATATAAGATGTTAAAGTTAAAAGAATCTTAATTTGATATTCTTTTTAATCTTTTTATCACTTAGCCCGGCACCGTCCGATCACTAATGTAGATATATTATATCCAAACTACAGATAATCAATAATATTATGAAAATATTATCCAGAACAATCATATGGTTATTAAAAAAAATACAAATAGATAAATAGTAACAACTGCTTTCACTTTTTTGATTGTTATCAATATATTTATTATCACTTTGGAATTTAGAGGCGTCAAATGGTTAATATTTCTGATTGCTGTTTCTTGAAAAACATATTTAAAATACATATATGTTTTCAGTAATATATTCAAATATAGATAACTAAAACTGAAATCATGCTTATTTCACAGTGCATTCAACCGTAAGGTGACGTCAAGTGTTTTAATAATATAGATCAGAAGAAATTGGTTCTGATCGTATATTGTCAGAAGGTGATTTCCGCAGCCTGATTGCTAGATTATATTTTGATAAAAACACATTCCCGTTATTTGGGCAATAAAAAAGTATATAATGGCATCGAAACAATGTCGTTCAGATTATTTCGATACAATATCTGAAAGAACCCCATTTCAAAGACACACATTAAGGGATTAAAATGCAGTTTTACTCATAAAACTCCATTAACTTTATTTAATTAAATAATAATGATTGTCGTAAATATTGGCGTGTATTTAGTTAATCTAATAAAACATTGAATTTTAAAACATTTAAGAACGTACTCAAGGTTCAAACAATACTTCAGCCAAACGGTAAATTTATGATATTATACATTCGTGAATGCATTTATGAAAATTGAACAGTAAAATTTCTAACAAGGTTTTAAAGTATGATTGGTACTGGCTTAGAGCAGCAAAATATTATCAAAATTATAACAAATAAAAAATATAATACGTATACAATTTCACTAAAAATACTGATAAAAACACGAATATTTGTAGTTCTAACAATAATCAAACATGATACATATCATAACTAATTCATCGTAATAAATTTAAGTAATTATTTATTAGTCACTTTTAGGGTGTTCACTGTCAATACTTGGTGGAAAGGCATTATATTAATAAAAACACAATATTTCTTTGTACTTTATTCCACTTTATTTAAAAGGTCAGGACCGGTTCCACTCATTGCGAGCATTGTCAACTGATAATAAATATAATTTCACAATTTATTTATTGATTTGGCATTTACTTAATAGAACTCCATTTTAATAGGGTAAAATATCAAGGTATTTCAGTTCTACAGTTTTTAAAAAAAGTTAAAGGTTGATAGCTATTTCGGCTTACGCCATCGTCAGAACTATTAAACTATTTAAAAACTGTAGAACTGAAATACCTTGATATTTTACCCTATTAATAATTTCACAATGCTATTTATACAAAAATAAATTTAAATGAAAAGGTGTAAACAACAATTGGCATTGAAAAGAAATTACCAATTACACTATGAGTAATTCTAAAATAACAAAAAATTAAAATGTTTAACACATCTAACATATAATTAAAAAGTCGTCCAAGATTTATAAATTTCAAGTGGTGACTGAAATATATTTAATATATTTAAATCAGTTGACAATGCTCGCAATGAGCGAAACCGGTCTTGACCTATTAAGTATGGTGGAATAAATTACAAAAGAATATTATGTTTTTATTAATTTATTCATTAATGTAGCACTGAATAAACTATTTTTAACTTGCCTTGTTATTATGAACTGGTATTATACTGGTTATAAAATGTATTTTGGGTACTCAAAAAACATTTAAAATAATCAATGTTGTATAATACAAAAGTGAATTTTATAACTTTGTATTGCACAGGCTGCTAATTCCACAAGATTTACTTATTTACTAAAAATTTATTCATTTTTTTATCTTAAATTATTTTCTATTCTATCGGAAAAATAGAAAAAACTCCAACCATTATTTTGTAAGAAGTTTATATGTCGAAAGTGAGAATCAATAATATTTATAAGCTTTACGATAGTTTGTTTGAAGATGTTTCTTAGAAAAGCCAAACATGTGTCACAATTTATTTTATAATGAATAAACTTCCACAAAGTTGCTGTCGAATCCATTTGGAAAATATCAAAGTTTTATCATGAAATAATAGCTAATACCAGCTAACAATTTCCTTTTTTAATAAATGTCATAAGAGTGAAGAGTTATGCATTAAAAATATGATTTGAAAATAGACATATAGTTTATCAAATGTTTTACGATCTACATCGCTTTGGATGAATAGAAAAACTATGTAATTGTTCATCAGGTATGGTTTGGTGTTAAAGAGGTCACAATTTACTAAACTATAGAAATTTAAAAATCCTCGAGTGTGTAGAAGCCTTATCTCGTATAAAAGGCACGTGACGGGGTTTTCGTATCAAACTCTGAGAAAATCGTAATAATGCCTTGTTTTGTTTTTATTTTTATTTTCATAGACAGTGAAGCAGAGTAAAACCTTTTTTGATTGCCACCAAATGTTTTTTATCGCGTGTCTCTAAACATTTTCAGTCTTTAAGGGACACTATGCTTAGCATAATGTAAAGCCAACAAAATTGCCTTTGCTTACTTATTCACATAAAAATGATTCTTGTGTCTCGAGAGTAATTCAAAATGTCTTTTTCATATAATAGAACTGAAAATAAAAAAAAATATTGTCTGAACAGAAATTTAAATCTTCTTCAAGATTTACACAAAGTTACACTAAACATTGAATAAAAAACTATATAAGTGTTCAAAAGTGTCAAATTCTTTGGTTGAAAAACACGTGAGAAAGTATACTCACGTGTTTGTCAACTAAAGTAAAAATATTTTGATGAATCGTGCGAAATTAATGGACCAAGTACTACGGAGATTTTGCAACGTGAGAAAAAAAAAATTAAGCTGATTTATTTGTAGTCAGTCAGTGACGAGACGTAATAAATGATAATATTTTAATGTCACTAAAATAATAATTATATTATAAAAATATTTTAATCTACGACATTGAGTATATTTGGCGAAAAAAATAAGATTGCAAATTTTGTAGAATTTTTATAATGTCATTAAATAAGGCTTTGTAAAGTTTTATCAGATCAATCATATTATAATCGTATCAGTGTTTTTGATTTAAAAAATCTTCTAAGAAGATCATTATATGATTATATCGAGATGTATTGCATGTAGATCGGTATTTTGAATTTACATGTAGGTCGTACTTCAGATGTTTTTATATATTTGGGTTCATAGCGACGTTTAGCAACCTAAAGTGTAATTCAGTTGTCTGTAAAATTTTGTTTTACTACATTTAAGTCTTTTTACTTTCTCTTCTTTTTCGCCCTATTGGATTACTGGCTATCATATGTCACAATCATTGACTTATAATTATGGTAAAAAATACGTTCTGAACAAACAAACTGTTGCCACTGAGCTGCACTGTAATGTTCATACAAACGTTCAGCTCAGCAATATGTCTTATCCTCTAATGCTAATTATTGGCATCAAGTAAAATATTGATTTTCTATGGGAAGGCGGAAGTCTGATGTGTTAAAATATCTGTCTTTTGCAGCTCTGCATGGTTTCGTTCCGATAAAAACTATATTCACTCGAAGAATTGCTTTTTGTAACAAATTTATGCAAGCAAAATAAGGTAAAAAAGGCAAAAATAAAAATAAGGCCCTAACGATTTGCTCCTTTGCTTAGATTGTTCAGCAATGTACATAAGTCAGATGGTTGGACATGAATTAACGATTTAATACATATTATTGCAACAAAGCGACTATTTACATTTCGCAACTATTTTATCGAGTTTTAAAAAAGTAATAGCAAAAAAATCTACCTCAAAAATGAAAATTTGAAGACAAAAAGCTTGAAATTTTTTCAAACTATTTAAAACAGTCGATACATTGAATTTTAATTAAGAAGCTTTCTTGCTTTCTCAAATAGACAAGTTTATTTTTTAATATGAATAGAGAGTGAAAACTCTGATGTCTCAAAATATGTAATTCATTGTCCATTTGATTTTGTTATTTTAACCCAATATTATTAGGAATATAGTTAGCACATTCATATTGGTTCTCGATATAAGCACAATTCAGGCAAATGTTATTGCTTCAAAGTTTTTATGGACAATGTAATTCAATTTAACAAAAATATTCTATTAGGCGGAAAAATCGTTTTGCGATAGTGGGAAAAATGCTGTCGTCAAGCGTTGATATTAGGTGCCGCATTCTGGATAAAATTTGACAATGACTAGAAGAAAACATAGGCCAGCCGTTTATTATATAATACGTTTTATTATATATGAATAACCAATAAACAGGTTTCGATAGCGAACAACAAGTCACGGCGGGAACACCCGTGCCAGCCAATATTCGCATGAATACGACAAATAACTTTAGGTGAACTCTAGACTAAGATTTTTTTTTGTGCCTTGCTGCTAATCCTAAAAATTATTATAAACCTTTTTAATCTATAGTAATATTACTTAAAACAAACCCACACCTACCGAGAGCGATTCACAAAACCATTAATCCTGATCCTACCCTGGTAAAAAGAAGTTATCTTTAGAAGAACGAAGAAGATCCTCTTTATTAAAAGAAGGTTGGAGCAACTGGAAACAAGCCAGTCATTTGCTCCAAAGCGGCATCTATAACCTAACTTATTAAGATTGGTAAGCTGCTTATATTGGGCAGACAAGGTAGAAACTTTAAATATTAGAATTGTTTATGAACTTAAGACTTTTTTTGGAGAAGAAAAACCTTACATTCCTTGCCCCACAACAAACACCATTTAAATACCTCATCACATCTGCTTCACAATTAAAAATTGTTATCATTATTGCTTTATTATTACCTGATTTACTTTATATCAAGTTCTATTACATTAAGCTTTATAATATCTCAATATTTTTTAATTATTATCTTATTTTCGCCTATTCAAAGTGTTAATTAAAAAATGGTGATCTTAACTGTATCGTTAAAGAGATAGAATCTTTGGTGTGGATGCAGAAAAGGAAAAAATGTTTATCAAAAAAAAAAAACATGAATGAATAAGAATCAATTTTTTAAGTTTTTTCGTGATCATTAGGATGTTACTGGTCAGATGGTGTTTCTCATATAAGCGAAACACACGTGTCACATTTTGTCACATGTCACACAACAAATAAATAAAACAAAGTTATCATAATTTAATTTTATCATATCAAACAATTTTCTGCTTAGATACCCGCGACATTATTTTTTTCATTGAGAGATGTAAAGCAAGTGGTTGAAAATACTTTCAAACGGAACGCAATTAAAACTTATTGTGTTAAATTAACGATGGTTTGTTATTTGTTATGCACGTGTTGGTTGCCCCTATACTTATTTTTGTGACTGTGCTCATCATAATCAGTAACCGCTGGTTCGGCATGTACCATACAATATAATATGAAACAGGGGAGAATGGTGTTGGGGGAAGTGTGGTCATAACGACTGACGGCATTTTCTCTTACGGATAGCGTAAAGCATAGTATGGATAGACATCATAGCTCAATTATTACAGGTTGCATTTTATGAGTTTTTTTTATGGACGAGTTGGGGCTTTTAGACTTGGACCATAAGAACACTTAAATGGTACTTAGGGGCGTTTTCTGTTGTTGACCTTTGAAGGTATTTTACGTAAAAGATAGTTTAGATATAAAATAAGCGGTGCCTTTGGGGACCTATCTCAAACGGACGTTATAAAAGTACATTTTTTATCAAAGGTACAATTGTATTTCTTATCATTTAAAATAATTAATAAAAAATAAAGTGTTCCACTGTCTACTTGGTGGTGTGGGCATTTTATTCCTAAAAAAAAAAAAACATTATTGTGTAATAATTTCACTTTTATCTTAATAATGACTAGAACCAATTCAACTGATAATCCTGAAGTGTGAAGTGTGACGTACAAAAGAGTTTTAATCTATAGAAATTGCTTAAATAACAATTTAAAAAATCATGCAACTATTCGGGAAGATATCAATTTAAAGACATTTGAATTTTAAGGGACACTATGC